>JAPMLY010000459.1:167500-185000 GCA_026401115.1 Tetraselmis chui | reverse complement strand
CCTAATACCGCCCGGTTTTGATTTAATCCGAACTTGTCGAGAGTTGCCATGCGTGCTTATATTCACAGATCATGTACTGATATATACATCGGGGACGGTGCACAAAAATACCGGTTTCATCAAGAGCAAGATGAAGAATCCGTTATTCGGAAGCGAAAAGGCTGATGATATTACCGACATCATGCATAACCTCAAAACATGGTAGAGAAGGTGTAGTCTATCTCCTGCAAGTATCATGAGCTCAGAGACGGTGCACGGATGGCCGTTTCATCAAGGACATTGGTGAAGAGGGCGAAGACGTTAAAACCAAGAAGCTAGCACAAGACGAGGCCCTAAAAGAGTCACATGAATTGACTAGATTGATCGCGCACAAGACGATATACTAAATGATGGTGACAACCTTGAAGTAGAATCATTGTTAAAATGATGGTGACACTCTTAGGGACCCCAGTGATCATGCTTACGAGGGGCATGCCGTAAGGGGAGATTGCATGGGCTGAATGTGATGAGGACCGAGGATGCCGAGGCAAAGCTCCGTGCCGGGGCTAGGGAGAAGGTGAGTAGGGTAACGAGTAGGGTAACGTTGATTCCCGGCTTTCCGCCGCTTGCTTTAACACCCGCATCCTACCGCTGATCCGTCCGTACCCCCTCGCCACCACTCACTCCTGAAGATTCATGCCCCAAGCCCCCAAATAGGACGGTGTCTTAGTCGTATTTAGCATTGATAAGACATGTGGGACGGGCCGAGCGGGAGATCGCTTGTGTGGTTGGCTGAATGGCGTCCTTGGGCAGCTAACTAGGGTGGTGTGTCGGGGTCATTTAAAACTCAGTTTATATTGGCGGCAACGCCGACGACAAGGATCAACTACTATTTTTTGTGGAAATTTGCCTTACGCGGGAGAGTCGTAGATCACAGGTCGCCGAAAAAAGTTGTCGCGTGTGAGTGGCATGAGGCGGGGGGCCATAACATGTAGAACCGTGCAGACTCGTTGAGTATGAAAGGTAACTAACGCACACGTAGTTCCACTCACAGTCACACAAACCGACATTCACACAAATAACCAGCTAGAGGCCCGGTGTCGGAACAAAGGAAGTGAAGAGTTGTAGTCTAGCGACAGCTCTGTATTGAATCGGACGGTTGTGTTTGATCTAGACATGTACTAAACATATATAATAGCTTACAACAGCTATCTATTACAAACAAATAGTAAGTACTACTTACAACAAGGTGATCCCACTGTCGGCTTACATGCGGCGAGTCCACATGCTTTAGTAACTCCGGAACTTACCGTAGAGCAAAGTCTAGACGTTGTTACGTTGTTGTGCATTAGGTTCCTCGCAAGCGTGAACCTATGCCGACAATTCATTGGCTGGCGTGACGTTAAAACGAAAAACTCGTCGTTACGCCCTTGCTTGGGCGCATCTTGCGCATGAGCTACTGAACTTAAACTAGATGACATAAGAAGACATCATGGACGTCGTTCTTTAAATTGGGTGTCGTCCACGGCGGTACCGTCCATTAGCTAGAGCTCAAAGGGCGCCCGCCGGCGGCGCAGCGGCGGTGGCCCGGGAGGGGGTGCGCTTGTAAGCCCGTCGGCACCTTCCTTTACCTTCACACGGTGGGCGTTGGGAACTCTGTAGGCGTGCCAAGCTTGGCACGGTAGGGGGCTAAGCAAGATATCGCCAGCTGCGATCCGCGTGATCAACAGTTGTAGGAAGTCATGTACGGAGGGTTTTGGAAATCATAATATCCGTACACCAACACTAGGATCTCCCGTTCGGCACGTCCGATACGTTTTTTCATGACTGACTACTCATAAATACTAGCTCGACAAGGGGGTGGGGGCGGTGCTTGAGAAAAAAAATGGCGACAAAAGGTACGGACGGAGTAACGGTGGGACGTGGGTGTTGGCGATGGCGGCGGAAAGCCGGGGAGCAACGCAACGGCAAGGCGCTTGCCATCACCCGACCAGCCATGTGATGTTCGAGTCTTCCTTGTGAGGGGCGAGGCTAGAAGCTACAAATGACGGAGAAAGGTCACAGCCGGAGGAGCGACATGGTATGGCGGCGGAGATCCTCATGATCATCCGCCGCCGGAAGAACCCGGTACTGGTTTTTTCGGATAAATATACCCGTACCCACCATCTTTGGCGGGGTGGCGACTCAATCCATGTGCTCGACCAGCCCCTCCCCTAGTCGGTACCATGTTGTCGATAGGCTGCCTAAGGCCGTGTGCCTAGGGTTATCGCAACGGCACACTGCTCGTATAGGCGCCCCCCTAACAAAGTAAACCACCGGAAGAGGGTACGGACGGTCACAACGCGATCAAATAGGTGCTCAAAACATACGACGAAAGGACAAGGGACATGAGAAAATCTGGCACGGAGGCGTGAGAACCCGTCGGATACCGTCTGAGACTTAGGTAGCTCTTTTTCCCAGCTCCCGAAGGAGGAGGGAAGACTAGACTAGGTGGCGCACTGCGACGGGAGAAGCAACGAATAACTCGGCCGGGATTGTGCGCTAGGATCGAGGAGGAACCGACGACGACCTGAGCGAAGGGGCTTTTCGCATGCCTTCCCCCTCATCTTCGGCACGACCGGAGTCGCACAAGAGCACATGTCGGACATGTCCTACTCGACAAGCACGAGTTGACCAACATAGCTTATCAACGTCCTCGCCGCGGCTGGAGCAGGCCGCGTAGCGTGGAGAATAGCGACATTTTATATTTCATAATGTATGCAAAAATTAAATACATGGTTACGTGTATGTTTTAGACGGTATCGCTACTGTTATTCGAGAGGTCGGAATCAGTGGTTCACGGTCAAGACCCTGCTTAAGAAGACATGCGTGGCAAAGCAAGGAGGGCCAAGAGACAACGGCCTGTTAAATCGGTATTATTGAAAACAATTTCAGTTACAATTCCAATTTCATAGATGAGTGAAACACGCGTCGTGCCGAAATGTAAATAAATTTGCTCGCCATCCAATCATGGCAAACTGTTAGAGTTGGGAACGGATAGTTACACGGAGGTCGGGCCGGCCCCACAAGGGGGCCGGCTGTGGTGACTAGAGAAGTGTGAGGAGAGAGATGGCGGGCGGCGAAGGCACCGGCAGGGCCGGCCGACCGCCACTAATAGGGAATAGAGTACCGCTAATAGCACAACACTAAGTACTAGGGTGACAAATAGCTACCTTGTATATAAGTGCTACGCAACGGGATGCTAGTGCTAACATAAACCGAGCACAAGATCAGCAACACGTAAATCACGTAAGACGTTAAAAATCCGTCGTGTCGAGCCTGCTTGAAGGATAGTTCGCAAAGTGTCGACGACGTCACACGTTGTCCGTTGGCGAGTCAAAATGGGTTCTTGACCTTGGGCTTGCGTGATGGAAGCAAAAATCGTCGTGCGAAGTCCTCTCTCACGAAGTCAAGCGTTGCAACACAATCGATTGATCCAAAAAATAGTTGTCGTCCACTATAAATTTTTACTCGGTTCGAATTACCGGGGGAGCTTCGGTGAGGTCCGTCAACATGGCGGCAGCATCCTGGGAAAATGTCCAATCGAGCGATGGACTTTGTAGGATCGCATGTTGGTACATGTTTCGATGGGGGTTGGCCAAATACGGTAGGACATGTAGACGGGGTTGAGTCGTAAAATTCGCAATCAGCGTCGACTAACCACAGTTGAAATTGCCATGGTGTAGGCACTACGACCTCTAACTTGGTCGGGTCGTCCACTGACTAGCGAGTAAGCAAATGCGTCCTCCTATGCAACTCTTTGTACAACTTTGAGTGTCGAGTAATCTCGTTTAACTTAGTCCATTTTTGTAGAACAAACAAAGCCTTCATAGGCAGCGCGCCGGGTTGCCAACGGGATGCTCCGGTGATATCTACGCTCCTAAGGGCGAGAGTCATGGTGTCACTGTCAATGTGTTTCACGACGACGCAAAGGTACCCAAACATTTTTTCTGAAAGCTATGGTAAGCTGTATTAAGAGCATCATCAAGAGGTGATGCTCCTTCTAGCATGTCATGTAAGGCGGAGTTGATGGCACGCAGATAGTTTATATAGTCGCGTCTGAATTCTGAAAAGGTAATTTCTGCCGTGAAAACCGGTGCATGAGTACGCAACGACCGGCTAAGATTGCCGTCGTCAAACTGCCCGCGTCGAGGTTGCGCATCGTCAAACATATAAGGGTCTTGCTGATAAACATGGATAGTGTCTCTGTCGCTACATTTCTAGGGGTGACCATCAGCCGTAGGTGGCTGTGGTGGCTGCCCGCGTTGCTGCTCTAGGTTTGCGTTAAAGCGCTCAAACTGCGCCAATATAAGCCCGTGTATAGTCACTTGCGACATTTCTATCGCCGTATCTATGAGCGCGACAGTTTTAGAGCGCAGGCTAGCCATGGTATTATCAAGGGTAGAGGGAGCGGCAGGATTGTTACCGAGAGTGAGCCCATAGGCCTCTGTGTGTGTCGCTCTGTTGCTGCTCCGTGTTGCTTTCGTTTAGACATGCATGAGACGCTTGCTTCAACTTTTCACACCTGCATTTTTCACGCCGAAACCGCGATGGTCGCGTGTTTGCAACTTAATAAGCTGTGGGAGGGCCCATAACCTCTTATCGGAGGCGCCCGTGAGACGCTAGGTGTGTCGACATGTACCTCACCGGGTTTTAGTTTAAAAACCCAAATCGCCGACAACTCTCGAAATGGCGTGCAATATGACCAACAAGCTCTTAGGGAATATTCAAGGACACCCTCTCTACACTCAAGTCTCTCTCTAGGACAAAGTCACTCGGCGAACAATGAGCTAAGTCACCGTGCGAGTCAAGACCCTCGTAGTCCACACAACCTTACAAGGTAAGCCACATCGTGCGTGTACAAGTTTGAAAACATAGTCAACCTGTTGAACCGTGCAAACACGATTAGTATGGAAGGTAACTAACGCATACGTAGTTACAGTCACAGTCACTGTTACGTAGCCACGTCACGCAAATAGGACAGTCACTGAGACAACCAGCCCGAGGCGTGGTGTCGGGACAACAGAAGTGTGAGACTTGTAGCCTAGCGACAACTATGTACCGAATCAAATAGAGTATCGGTATGTCCGATCTAGACATGTACTAATCATATCTATAATAGCTTACAATAGCTATTTGTAACTAGTAACTAGAAGGTACTACTTACAACACAACCAACTTCCAATTAATCGAATGCCTGGTTGTTACAAGTATAGGAGGGTTTCTTTGCGTGCTCTAACGACGACCTCCTCCGCCACGGATCACATGAGTCGCTACGGAAGTCGATTAAGGTGTCAAGGCTGTGTCTTGCGCCTTTGTCGCTAGCAATGTCTCACGATCGCAAGAATATGTAGCCAATTGCTCAAGCTCATCCGAAGAGCAGCCATGCCACCATCATTTTTGCTTAGAAGGCGTGTCGACCGACTCCTTACCCTTCATATCCGGGCAATGGAAGAGACGACGACCCTTCTTGAGACACTTGAAGCAAATCCTCTTCACTTGGTATCGTTTACGCTCATGAGCAGTCAAAGCTCCATCGATGGCACTAAAATCCACTCGGGGAGTGCTTGAAGATGATTGACCTCTGCATACTCGATTGCCACGACTACGTCCTCGACCAGAACCGTTGCTTTGCTGTTGCTTCGAGTCTTTTGCCTCGTGGATGTCATACATGCGTTTCATATAAATAAAGCGGTTGCCTCTTGGGCTGTCTACTAAAGGATGTGCGTTCTTTGCACGTCCAAGATGGGGCGACTCGGGTACGAGGTCATCCAGAAATTCTGTAAATGCACGAGCGGCATGTTATACCCCTTCTGTTGGGATCGACTAGACTTGGCATGTGTATGAAACTGAAGATCCGCCAATCCATTGATGAAGCGAACGCACTAGAGGCTGACGTCCGTAAGAGATTGTCAAGACCTCCGTAAAAAGTTGTTGAACTGCCTAGTGTAGTAGGCGTAACTCAACGTACCTTGCGTATGTCCAATCATGGAATTTATCGCGTCATCCCGGATGTTGGGGAGCATGGACTTCTTGCGAATACTTGTAACCAAAGACTCGAAACTGTTTCGACTGTTACCATGCAACCTACGATTGAGCCACCAATTATTCAAAGGGCGAGAGAGCTTCAGAGCTAGGATGTCACTCAAAACACGGCGTTGTATGAGCGAGTCAAGATCAGTGCCCAACATGACAACACGTTGTTGCGGCATATCCAACCGTTGTTCAAGCTTACGCGCGTCTTGTCCGGACTGGTACGTAGTGACAATCGCTGCCTTGCGCTGCGTCTCAATCAATATTACGCTCAACTCAACAAAGTTGGTTAAATGGGCCGGATCTTTAAAGCGTAAATATGTAGGCGTCTCGCCACACAGCTGATTGACTTAACCCTTTATCAACATCCACCCAAGTCCAAAGTATGCAACCGAAAAACTAGGTGAAAAGAAGAGTTGCATTGGCAGCGGAGGGTCTTGGTGAATGTAGATTTGGCGAGATGTAAAGTATATGGCTCGAGAAGTTTGCCACTGAGCCACGAAGCCAAAATATAAAATCTCATACTTACGTTGAGTCTCCTTCACAAGGCCCGTAACAAATGGAGTCATGCTTAACCCGTCAATGTCAATTGTAGTCGCAACGACGTTAGAACCATCGGGATGCACGGAAGACTGAGCGACTACAGCTTGCTCGACCCTTGTTGGCGTACGAAGGTTAGCATTCACGTACGGGACATGAACGGAAGCCGAGTACACGTGCACGAGCTGATGTTTTCCAGCGGGTAATTAACGACACTCGAATAGCATCGCCACTCAACATGGTCAAATCGTCGACGGTTACGATAGGGATGGCTACCATTCGAGCTGCCGCGTCGACATGTTCGTCATTAGTCAAAACATTACCGGCAGGAAACCATGATTTACCGGTACCCGGTTCGCGTTGTAATAGAAGTTGAATGTATGAGGCCGTGGCTCCTCCGACATGGAGCAAGACCACAATGAATGTAGTTACCGGGACCAACGGATGCCACGTCAAATCTAACAAGTAACGTCGAACTAACAAAGCAACAATGAAAGCGTGTGAAGATCAAGACGCTCCAAAACTAGTGTGGCAGTTTACCTTTGAAAGCTAGCACAAATCAGTTATTGCTTGCTATTGTTGTCACTGCAAATGGAAGTGCAGCTTGATACATGTGGAAGATGTTTGACTGTTTAGCGACTTAACAATAAACTGTAATCAAACATAAAATGGTTAAGTGTGAATGTCACCTCCCTCCACTGCGCTAGGCTTAAATAGGTCTAGCCTAACTAGCTCTCGCATGGTCTCACGTGGTCATCCTCGTGCTAGGCGCTAGGGCTCTCATAATAACGGTATGAAAATACTAGTGGCATAGCTTGCGAGCCCCGAAAAATCATACCAACGCGGCATGTAGCATGTTAGCTTAACTGTGCATAGTGTACGTACCATTGTACCATTGTACGTACCATTGTACGTCCCATTGTACCGCGCCATTTAGTTTACAGGAAATGGAAGGTTTATCCATTTATGACGCCTAGCCATACCTTCCTCAGATTGCTTATCTTTTTCTAGTTCATACATCGTAATCCTGAAGTGTTTGCTCCGGGACATGGGCCTTGCTCCTTGTCCATTACTCGAATGGGACGACGCCCGGACGGGTAGGGCAGACATTTCTTGGTCATTGCCGGGAATGCAATGCGTTCATTCTTGCTTGCATGAATTGCAAGGTTTTCAGTTGGTGAAACTCCAACACTTGTCTCGTTGTGGGGTTAGCCGAATACGGGGCGGTTCTCGTGCAATGGTACTTTGAGCACTCCCACGAGCGTCGCCGAGCTGGGAGCATTACCGATGGTGAGTTTGAGGTTTGTTTTGGACATCTACTCTTAGTCGTGCTTGCAAAATGCCGCATGCAGAGGGTACCGTTGTGGGTATGCATACCACTCCCATATCCCGGGGGCGCAAAAAATAGAAAGTAATAATGAGAGCCAGCCGGCTAAGTGTTTCAGCCGCAAAGAGACAGCGGCAATATAAACCGCGATTTTTCCTCCCCCGCCGCCGCATGCGCATACGCTAATGAGCTTGACTCGGGAGCCCGCGAGCACGGAACTTGGTAGCGGTGAGCATTACGCCTTTCCGTTAATTCGTGATGTATGTTTTTGTCTCGGCGCTCTCTCCTCCGGTGTGGCATCGCGCGGTATCCATACATACATATTTTTCTTTATAGTTCGCGGTCACTCGCCGTCCCCGGCTCCGGTGCGCTTTATTTGCATCATCGCCAGCGTGACCCGTCCCTGGAAATTGGAAATTGTTTACAACATGTGCCGGCAAACTGGACCGAGTGCTATCTCTCGGGCCACTCTACTTCGCCATACATGACTTATTAGCAGGTTGGGCCTGGGTCTCTTCGACCAGGTACACCTATCGACACACCTATCTGCAATGTGTGTCGACGTTCCTCGGGAGTTAAAAAACTGTAAGCAACCGCAGTAATTGCCACAGTCCCCCCGCCTAAGCAGTAACAACGTAATAATTTTATAATCAAGAAAAACATATCTAAAAATAAATCCACTTGTCGAGAAATGCAAAAGTAAGCTGTTGCTCGACCTTCACGATGCACGGCCCGCTCCTACCGAACCGGGGTGTCGACCGGCCTAGGCCGGTCGGCGTTCGGGAGGGACGACGGGCCAGTCTAATCTAGCTCCCGCGTGACTTCGGTCTTGCCGAAGGTAGGAGGGGAAAGGCTGGCAAAAAACCCCTCCTCGCGCGGTCGCTCGTCGATCCCGCCGCCGCATCCCGTAAACCCCGCCCCAAGATCTTGCCGCGTCCACCAACGCGGCGGTCCTCCTTGTCGAGGTCCCCCGTCACCTCGAGGACATGTGGGGGGGGGCCGAGACACACAGGCATAGAAAATCTAGCGCTCTTGCCTCCGCGCCTGAATTTTCCCCGCTCATTTCCCAGGCTTTTTCTTTGTCTGGTACCTAGGTACCTGTCGGTTTTCCGGCGTGTGGCCATACCCTCCCCCCTCTGATCGCGCGTCCACCGAGCAGCGTGTTCTTGAGCGGGGGCCTCCGCGCTCACCT
Organism: Tetraselmis chui; assembly: GCA_026401115.1. Classification (NCBI taxonomy): domain Eukaryota; kingdom Viridiplantae; phylum Chlorophyta; class Chlorodendrophyceae; order Chlorodendrales; family Chlorodendraceae; genus Tetraselmis; species Tetraselmis chui. The sequence goes on along the minus strand of JAPMLY010000459.1, from coordinate 175,890 downwards.
GGGCCCACGCTCAAGGAATCCTAGGATTATGAAGGTCTGTCGGGGTAGTGGGGGTCGAAGAGGGGGGGGGGGGGGGGCATGTCACCGTAGCCTGATCCGGCGGGCCGCGGGCGCCCGGAATTAAACAAAACCCTCCGTGCCGGGTTTTCCGGCGGCGCCGACCCAAAGGGTCGTCGCCGCCAGATCGTGCCGCTCCTCCCGTCGCGACCGTCCTCCTTGCCGCCCCAACTAAGTCCTCCCCCCGGGAGATGACGTTGGACGACGTAGCGGCTCGCGAGTGAGCGCCCTACCCTGGTGCTGCTCGCAAACTAGCTCGACGCCGGGTACGGACATTGTTTTTTTAGTATCCGAAAAAAGCCGTCCGTACATGGCTTTCCGGCGGCGGCTGATCCTGAGGATCGCCGCCGCCTCATATAGCCGCTCCTCCGTCTGCGACTAGCCACCGGCCTGTGCCATGTCTTGCCTCACCCCTCGGCAAGATTCGACTGGCACATGGCTGGTCGACGGCTAGCGAGCGCCCTTTTCTGGCGATGCTTCCCGGCTGGCCACCACCAGCTCCAACACCCGCCTCCCACCGCTGATCCGGCCGTACCCTCCTCGCCATCAAACGCTGCCATAGTACAGGCCCCACCCCTCAAAGTAAGGCTGTATTTAGGAGTATCTGTACGCGAAAAAACATATCGGACGGGCCGAGCGGGAGATCTTGGCGCCGGTATTGCACAGAAATAATTTTTTCAAAAGCCCTATGTACATGGCTTTCCCGACAGCTCATGATCCCGCGGATCGAGCTGTCGGCCCTCTTAGCCCCCTACCGTGCCAGGCCTGGCACGGCTACGGGGTTTCCAGCGCCCACCACGGGGAGGTGAGGGGATGCCGACGGGCCTGCGAGCGCACCCCCCTCCGGGGCCGCCGCCGCTGCGCCGCCGGCGGGCGCCCTCCCTAGAACTTTCATCCGTCGCTCGACCCGCGGCAAGGTACAATTGCCCGTACCGTCCATATTCTCGGTATCCTCGAGAGTGTTGGCCGCTACCAATACCGCTACAACATTCGCCTGCGCGTGGACATCCCCACTCAAGGCTCAAAGCATCGGATCGTGTCATCGCTATCCTTGTACGTGTACTACAGCTTCAGTACTTCTCACAGTCCGCCAACTTCATTCTCAGCACTACCCGTACTCGGACCCCGCAGTTCGCAAGGTCATCCTTTATTGCTTGGCGTACCACCACGGCGTTGTATCATCGAGTTTCCATTCGACTCTTGCGGCAACTGGCACACTGATACTAACTCGGTTTTGCTTTATTCGTGAGCGTCCATCACGGGCTTCAAGGATAACTACTGCAAACAGCGCGAGGCTAGAGGCGCGAAGGACCGGCGTCGAGGCGCCCACCACGTCGGCGACGAATCTTCACTCCGGGGCACGCCACAACGCCACATCGGGCGACTTCCGGTATAGTTCAAGCCACATACCCCCCCCCCCCCCCCCCCCTTCCCCCTCTCGCCGACCCCGCGTGCTCTACTTATTTTAGGACGCGACACACATGCCACCCCGTACGGCGACCCGGCCGGGACATATTCGTCGGCGACCTTCATCGCCACCTTCAGGCCCGTCACCGGGCGGTGGCGCCCGGTCGTGCCCTATGGCCCCCACCCATGGTGAACTCCCACATCATCGCCAAATGCTCAAGTGTCTTCCCATGCCTTACGACCTGGCAATAATTGGTCTCGGTTTTTACCCCCCGGTCCCCAATGCTCTCCCTCGCTCCTTTGAAGTGCGTTTATTGTTCCGCGTCGTTCCCGAGCATTCAAGCGTTTTTCCGGGACAACAAGCACTTTTGCCCCCAACAATTGCCAAGTAGTGGATGCCGATCGTCACCTTCTCGCGCCGTGTACTTTTTGCAGACAATACTTTCGGAACGGTGGCCTTAGTGGACGCCAACATTATTGTTTTCACCGCAATACTACGTCCTCCCAACCGCCGGAATGCGGTGCTTCGCTTCCGCGTGGTCGGCCGTCTCCGGTGCCTCCCCAATCCTTGCTCCCCGCCGTCCAATGGTGCCTTGACCATGGGGCCATTGGTGGGGAGAACTCAAAAGCCTTCTTCGAGCCCCACCTCCTTTCCTTCCGATCTAGTACGTCATAGAACGGCGTCCCTCCTTCGGTAGTACTCGTTGTCAAGCCGGTCTTCTAGGAACTTGTCGGTTGCGTTTTGTCTTTCTGTGGTATGGCCACCCAAGGGGCTTCCGCGGAAGCGGCTTGGGCGGCGTTACTTTTATTACCGCGCTTAGTTTGGCGCCCCATGGATTGTACTTCTGCGGGGGACGTGCCCCTTGACCCGGTCGCTGACTACCGTGACAACCGCTTAGCCCATTGGGCGTCATGATATCTCGGTACATTGTTTTCCACCGCTCGCGCTCACGTATCTTTTACAAATGGGCACGCACCGCCACCTACCTCATTTTCAAGGCACGGCACCGACCTCATGTCCATGAAATGAATTGTTTTACAGCAATCACCGACTTAACGGATGCAATCTTGGGGCGCCCATGTGATCATGCCTTCTTGAGTACCGTTTTGATGGTAGGATATACGCCATGAATCTACTAATCCCAACCTCTCCCATTGCAGTAACAATACTGTCAAATTCATGCTAGTAAACACTAATTGTACAATAATTATGAAAAACAATTTATCGCTATTCTCCAGAATGCGCAGCCTGCTTCAGCTGATGCGAGGGCGCTGAACATCCTAGATGATCATCTGGCGCTCGTCGTGACGGGTCTACGTGACCTTTGCTTGTGTGCGACTCCAGTCGTGCCGGAGCTGGGGGGAAAGCCATGCTAAAACCCCCTCGCACATGTTGTCGACGGTCCCGTCTCGATCCACGCGCTCCCCCGCCCGAGATATCGCTGCACCTCCCTTCGCAGCTCGCCTCCTAGCCTAGACTTCCCTATCCCTCCGGGGGATGGGGAGAGAGGAAGTCCATAGCTGCAAACGGTGTCTGGATGGCGCTCTTGCCTCCGCGCCAGATTTTCTCATGTCCCCGGTCCGTCTCCGTTTGTTTCCAACACCTATATAATCGTGCGAAATCCGCCCGTACCCTCCCCATTGCTTTTCGATGTCAAGGGCCGCCTTTATATGCAGAGTGCCGTTGCGATAAACATGGGCACCTTGCCTTATGCAGCTTGTCGATAACATGGTACCGACTAGGGGAGAGGCTGGTCGAACTCGTTGATCGAGTCGCCATTCCTCAAAAGATTATGGGTGCGGAAATCATTTATACGAAAACCCTCCGTACCGGGTTTTCCGGCGGCGGTCGATCATGTGGACCTCCGCCGCCAGACCGTGTCGCTCCTCCGGCTTCGATCCTCCTCCGTCTTGTGTAGCTTTTAGCCTCACTCCTAGGCACACTCGAGTGTCACAAGCTGCTAGCGAGCGCCTTGCTCTGGCGCCGCTTCCCGGCTGCCCGCCGCCAGCTCCAACACCCACGGCCCACCGCTGGTCCGTCCGTACCCCCTTTCGCCAACAAATATATTTTACAGACACCGCCCCCGGCCCCTTGTCGGGAGAGTATATGTGAGTACTTAGTCGCGAAAAACATATCAGGCGGCCCGAGCGGGAGACCTTAGTGCCGGTGTACGGATACTATGTTTTCCAAAACCCTCCGTACATGGCTTCCCGATAGCTGTTGGTGCCGAAGATCACAACTACCGGTACCTCGTTTAGCCCCCTACCGTGCCAGGCTTGGCACGGCTACATGGTTGCCATCGCCCAACGCGTGGAGGTAGAGGTAGATGCCGAAAGGCCTGCGAGCACACCCCACTCCGGGGCCGCCGACGCTCCGCCGCTGGCGGGCGCCAACCCATGTCCACTTTGCAGCCCTTTAATAAAGGCGTCTCAGCTATGGCAACCAACCGGACGGCAAGTCGGGTTGCGGTTGGGGAGTACCGTCGCGATATGATGGAGGCCCTAAATTTCAATCCCGTTGCAAGTGGTCGCGGGGTGCGCGAAGAATTATCACGCGTGCACCCGCAAGATGATGACGACCTCGCGGACGTGTTGCCGGATCCCTTCTCCCTCCCTCGTATCAATTGAAATTAAAATTAAAACTATTACAACAATATCGGCAAAATGGGCCGATTGCTATCTAACGGCTATCAATACTCTGCCATCTAGGACACTTAGGAAATCAATTGGGCCGGGCACTCTTCGACCTAGTACACCTATAGACAAACCTATATGCAATGTGTGCCGACGTTCCCCGGAGGTTAAAAATGTAATCAACCGCAGTCACAGTCCCCCCCCGCCTAATCTGTAAGATCAGAAATAATTTTGTAATCAAGAAAAGCGTATCTACAAAAAATATAGCCACTTGTCAAGAAATGCAAAATGAAACTGCTGCTCGACCTTCACGATGCACGGCCCGCCCCCACCGAACCGGGGTGCCGATCGGCCTAGTCGAGAGGGGCGACGGTCCAACCTAATTTAGCTCCCGCGTGACTTCAATCTCGCCGAAGAAAGGAGGGGAAAGGCTAGCGGAAAAACACTCCTCACGCGGCTGCTCGTCGACCCCACCGTCGCATCCCGTAAGCCCCGTCCCAAGGTCGTTGCCGCTCCTCCCGTCGCGACTTTTCCTCCTAGTCGAGCCCTCCCGTCACCTCGAGGGCAACTGGGGGGGGACCTAGACATTTAGGCATGAAACGCTAGCGCTCTTGCTGCCGCGCTGAAAAGCTTTCCCGGCCATTTCCCCGGCTTTTTTGTGTTGGTACCCGGGTACCTGTCTGAAAAATCAGCCATCGATCGTACCCTCCATCCATCGTTTGCGCGTCCATCGACCACCCTTGTTTCGAGTGCGAGACTCCGTGCGCTTATCCGGGCTCGCACTCTCTAATATTATGTGACCCTAGCGATAGTGGGTAGCGGTGGAGTAATACACGGTCGCAATGGCCGGATCCAAAAAGGCCGCGAGGGTGCAGAAATTATTTAAACTCTCCATACCGAGCTAAGGGAGTGGCTCCGGATCCTTCCGAGCAAACATAATTCCGAAACTACCACAAAATATGAACGAATAGCACACGCATGGTATCGGATCTACTCAGATTCTTGGGTTCGAACCCAGCTTTTCTTAGCCGGATCCACTCCCTAGCCGGGTTCTCCGGCGGCGGCTGATCCGCATGAACATCCCGCCGCTAGACCTCGCTGCTCTTCCCGACGCAACAACCTTCCTCGCTATCATTGTCGTGCTGCCCCCTTTCGGCCGGCTCGACGCCAACGAGATGGTCGACGTCGAGCGAGCGCCATGCCCTAGCGTTGCTTCTTGGCTTTCCGCCGCCAACTCCAACACCCGCGTCCCACCATTGACCCGTCCGTACCCTCCTATCCACCACGCACTACTGAAGATTCAGGCCCCATCCCCCCAAATGGGACGGTATCTTAGTATAATCTAGTCTTGAAAAACATATCGGACGGGCCGAGCAAAATATCTTGGCGCCGGTAGCGTACATAATTGGTTTTTCCAAGAAGCCCTCCGTACATGGGTTTTCCCGACAGCTGCGAATTTCGCGGATTGCGCTGCTGGCCCTCTCTAGCCCCCTAATGTGCGAAGCCTAGCGCGGCTACGGGGTTTCCGGCGCCCACCACGGGGAGGTGAGGGGATGCCGACGGGCTTGCGAGCGCATCCCCCTCTGGGGCCGCCGCCGCTGCGCCGCCGGCGGGCGCCTCTCGTATCAACATCCATGCTTCGGAAATTGATATTATGGAGGTCGTTACTTGATGCCCTCGAAAGTCTAGTCGTCATGTCGACGGTTGGAGGTTTGAAAGTCTTCGCGCGTTAGGTTCTTCTGGCACTCTCACCGGTTTAGTCGAAGCCATCGTAAATTCATAGGTTCCGCCATGCGTTGCCTCATTCCTCGCCTCCGCCACACTTATCCCGCTAGACAACCTTGATCCCGAACAACGACGCGCACAAGAGCAAGACCTTTGAGTCCAAAAGGGGACGTGGCACCCGATTGAAATTGGCTCCGTTTCAGTACGTTTCGCTAATCGCTCGCTTCTCGCCGTAAATGATGAATAAGTGTCTCAATGGTTGGCTGCTCATAACCAATTTGGGTTTGGCATCCGCGGCGGGGTTGAGATCGTACAAAGCATGGTTCGAGCCGCGCTTGCCGCCTCATCGGACTGGGCGGACATGCAAGGCGACGCATCCAACGCGTTCAACGATTTCTTGCGGCGTCCCTTGTTTTGAGGAATTGTCAGCAAATCCCGCGCTTCGACCGTTGCTCCGCGTCGCTACGATGTTGTATGGCCGTCCATCGACCTTGTATGTTCACGACTCATCGAATGCTTATGACCCGGCTATGCGTATCCCGAGTACCCGTGACGTGCATCAAGGTTGCGTTCTCGGGGCCATGTTCTTTGTAATAGTTGCCTCCCGCGTATACTAACAGTTGGCTGCGATTTCCCCAAACGAATCCGTGGTCTACGGTTTTTGTGACGATGATCATTTTTTGGGACCCCCTGCGTCTCTCATGGCCATTGGCGACGCTATGCCGGAGGCGTATGCTAGCGTCGGCCTCGCGGTAACCATCCGCAAAAAAATGTTTGTATTCCACTTTGGGTGTCATTGACGCTTTCGATAACTTACCAGGTGACCACATCATGCGGGGAGAACATGTCTCCACGGAAGGGACGAAAGTGTCGGGGGGGCCAAAGGGTACATCTGATTTTGCTCGAGACGTGTTCGAAACGGCCTTAAGCAAGTATGAGGCCTACTATGGCGATTGGCCAACGTCTAAGGGGTCTAGCAGCTCACCGCCAATCTCACATTGCGCTTCGTATTCATCAACATTGCAACCGCCGCTTCGAACACTTTGCCCATATAGTCCCCCGCGGTCTTGCCATTAGATACCCCCCCCCGCAAATTGGCGAGGGGTACGGTGACACCGTCGTGACCTTCTTCGAGGGCGCAGACAATGCTACCCTAGATGTGGCGGCTGAGATGTTTGGTCTTCCCACAGCTAACCTACCCCGGAACACTCGCTCCGCGATGACTCTTCCCATACGTTTCAGAGGCATGGGGGTGGGGACTTGGTTGGCTTGGCGGATGCGGCCTATGTCGGTGCGGCCGGTTTCGCAGTGGGCTTTGCTATCCGTTACACTGAAAGATGCTCGCGTGCACGGGGATTCCCACGACGAAATTCCGATGGGGCCGACCATGTATGGACGGTTAGCAAAGGCTATGACCACAGCGGTGTCCCGCAGGTGTTGTACACCGGACATAGACGGCGGTAAACACGAACAAATGTGGTAGTTAGAGCTCGCTTCGTCATGAGCGCGCTCAGGTGCCGTAGCCGAAGCCCGATTAAATAACGAGCAGATTGCGTGGTCCCTTGATGGCCTGCCCTGGCTCGTACCCCTTTCTGCGTTTGCCACGGACATCTTCCCAAAGCTACAAGCCGAGATTAATGAGCGTGTCAACTTAATTCGCTTCGCGAAGCTCGCTCCCACGTTTTCTAACCGTGCTCGGCCGGGGTCTAGGCGTTTTGCATCTCGTCTTGGCCCTGGCGCCCTTGCGTTTTTGGCTTCAGACCCGCCTACTTTGGGCGAGCTCCGTGACAACTTCCCTCAGCACAATGACGCCGTTTTCTGCCTCGCGAACTCTCGCATCTTCGGTCTACCCTCATCTCCTATCGTCTCAACTCTACGCTCCCCACTGCTTGTGCTTCTTGCCATCTCTCGGTTCAAGCTATGCGGAGTGCGTTCGCGCCGGCGGGTGTTTACATGTCGGATGATGCGTGGGCCACTGCTCATGCTAACCATTTGGCTCGATGCGGCGGAGATGCTTCGGTCAACACTGCTCACTATTGGTTAGCAACGGCCCTTGGGGAAATCATCTCCGAGGTTCGTGACGCACTCGGAGTTGGCGTCGAGGCTCTCGCAGATCCCGCGATGTTAGTTCAACCCCCCAACGGCAACGACGGCCTTCCCGCGGATGTAGGCGTCTAGCACTATCACGGCATCCGAGGCTCAAAATTTGCTGTTGATGCCGTGCTTTCTAGTTTGCTCGGCGCTTCTAGCCCCCCGTCTCCCGAAGTCGCTCTACGCCGTGTTGAGAAGGCCAAGTTCGAGAAGTACTCGGAGGGGGTGACGAGTCGCCCCGACATCCACTTCATTGCCTTTGTGGTCACGGGATTTGGTACTCTCGGCGGGCACGCCACGGCTTTCTTTCGGAGATGGCCAAGCAAGCACCCGCCTCTAAAGGGATGCATATGGGCAAGTTGTTGGCCACCTGGCGCCGAAAACGTCTCTCTCGCCGTCCACGTCGCTAACGCGGACAACGTCTTGCGCGGTTTATCCGCCGCCGCATACGGTGTGGAGGCCGCTTCTTCCTCGGC
>JAPMLY010000459.1:80000-162500 GCA_026401115.1 Tetraselmis chui | reverse complement strand
GTGTGCATGTATTAACTAACAAGTGAATGAATGTGAATGGATGGATGGGAGGGATGTGTGAATGAATATATGAATGAATGGATGAATGTTTTTGTATATTAAGGAATGAATAAATGTGTTTAGGTGTTGATGAATGACTGAATGAACGAATGAGTGGGTGTGCGGGTAGATGGATGGGTGAATGAAAGTTTGGATGGATGAATTATGTGGTTATATATTGATGAAGAAATTAGTGGGAGGGCGTGTGGGTAGTTAAATGGATAAATCAACACATTTGTTTGCGAATTGATAAATTAATAGATGATGGATAACTGGATGGATGGATTGATGGCTGTGTCAGCGGTAATAACGCACACTGCTGCTCATCTTCCCTTGTTTGTTGCTGTCGCGGCACGCAGTGACGGCGCTTTGCAACCCGGGCGCCGCTCCTCCTTCACCTCCTTCCCCCCCCTTGCCCCCACCCCTGCCACCCCCAAGCCCTCCACCCTCCCCTCCACCCTCCCCTCCACCCTCCCCTCCGCCCCCCCCTCCACCCTCCCCTCCACCCTCCCCTCCGCCCCACCCTCCACCCTCCCCTCCGCCCTCCCCTCCACCCTCCCCTCCGTTCTCCCCTCCGCCCTCCCCTCCGCTCTCCCCTCCGCTCTCCCCTCCACCCTCCCCTCCCTCCACCCTCCCCTCCCCTCCACCCTCCCCTCCACCCTCCCCTCCCTCCACCCTCCCCTCCCCTCCACCCTCCCCTCCGTTCTCCCCTCCGTTCTCCCCTCCGTCCTCCCCTCCACCTAGCCCCCCATCCCCCTTCCCACCCCCATCCCCCCCCCCCTCATCTTCCCCGCCCCCTCCGCCTCTCCCTCCGCCCTCCCCTCCTCCTCACCCCCCCCCTTCCCCACCCCCCTTACCTCCTCCTTCCCCGCCCCTTCCGCCCCCAAGCCCCCCCCCCCTCTCCGCCAAACCCCCCGCAACCACCATGCGCGGGTCCCGGCAATAGCTTGCAGCTTCCTGTGTGCTCCCCGCCCAGGTGAGCCCCCCAGTATACTACCACAGAGCTTGGGTGTGAATCTGTTTCACTACTTCCCTTGAATATTACCTTTCCACTCTCACAAGGCGTTGCAACAATTGAAGTGCCATTCTTTCTATCAAGTAGTTTTAGCTCTTCGTAGTCAACGTGTAATGTATCGTATGGAGTACAATATGGAGCTATGAGTTTAAAATCTTTCTTTGCTCGCCGTGTTTTAGTTGTGGTCATGTTGTACGACCCTGTGTAGCCTAAAGGGCTGTCACTCCCAACATTGCATGATAAATTTTCACGATGCCCGCAAAATGGAGGTCAATGACTTGGATGGGTGAAGGATGGGGCTCGTAGCTGTTTCTTAATTCGGTGGGTTGAAAATCACCTTTTGGGTATTATATGGTGATGGGAGATTTTGTAGGGTTTGTGACTGACGTTAAGGATGTATTTGTCAGTGTGACACTAGAACTCGAACATTATTCTGAGCCTTAATGAAAATATATATTGTCCATTTATATCGGTGGGTTGATGGAGGTGCTCTGTGGCTGTGGTGTGTTTGACCCTTTGTGCCCCCTCCTGCATTTTGTTCCCCTAATGCAGCCCCCCACCCCCCTTCTCTCCGCCCCCTCCCAGCCCCCCCTCCCCTCCCTCCCCACCTCACCCCCCACCATCACCACCCCCTCCCTCTCCCCCCTCACCACCGCCCCCCCCTCCGCTTCTCACCCAAGGTCCACCGCCCCCGCCGTCCCCACCACCACAATCCACTCCCACAGAATCGGCCTCCGCCACCGCAACCCCGACCACAATAGAAACCCCCATCGCCACCACAACCGCAACCGCAACCCCAACTCAAACCGCCACTCCCACCTCCACCGAAACCGTCACTCCCACCGCCACCGCCACCGCTACTCCCACCGCCACCGCCACTGCCACGCCCGAGCCGACAAATGCGCCAACGCCGCCGCCGGGGAGCAACGGCCAAACCATCGATGTGTCGTTTTCGATGTCATGGCCAGATTTGGACCAAGAGTTACTGGAGGCTATGGACGAGTGAGTCCGGCCTGTCGCGATTTTAATAGTGCTGTTCTTGTCGCCGCATGTGTCGTTGATGCATGGTTGCAATGTACACAAATGTTATGCCATTCACACACCCCCACGCACACCTTCACACACACACACACACACACACACACACTCACGCACATGCACACACACACGCGCGCACAAACACACACACACACACCCACACTATCATACACACACACACACACACTCTCCCTCCCTCACACAGAGACACACATACACTCACGCACATGCACACACACACACACACACGCACACACACACACACACACGCACACACACACACACACACACACACACACACACACACACACACACACACACACACACACACAATTCGATAGAGCAATGGAATGGCAATCTCATTTGAAACTCACCTTAAAAGCTTGCATACATTTGACAGAAGTATTTTGCTATTCGCGAGCAACTTACGCAGTTTTGTGCAACCTGTTCCATTCAGTTGCTACGCATGTAACCCTTTTTTAATGCAGTAAAGTTTCGCAGCTTGAGTGGTGACTAATGTCTAATTATTGGCATTACTGCACTGCATGTATCCCATTTTTGTTTTCCAGTTTACATGCAATATATGTAACTTAGCTGGGTAATGCTTCGGCTTGGGGTCGATATGAATCAAAGCGGATATGCATTATTGAGGCATGTGTTTCTCCCTGCGCAGGGACGGCAAGAATTTCACAGCGTTGTTTTGCGACAGTCTTTTGGAGGCTGTGGGCTACCCCGCAGATTGCATCGTGGATGAGATTGTGTTTGGCAGCGTGACGGTGCGCGCAACCATCGTGTTCACCAGCATCAGCATGGACTTGAGCTTCGACATGGGAGACGAGGGTGGCATGATTGGGCCTGCAGAGCTACAGGCCCGGCTCACGAATGATGCGGCCACCCTCTTTAGCGAGTCCTTCCTCGAAACGTTTGGCGATGACATGGTACGCGCACCTTCCAACCACATTAACATTTATTTATGTATTGATGCCGTAAATAGTAAACGAATTATATCCACAATTTATTATACCTTTCATGCAATTTGCGTTGCTCTTGTTCAGATTAATGTGGGGTTGGGATATTTGAGGTAAGCAGGTTGTATGTTTATTCACTCGCCAGTTCAACATTTTCATATGAACGTGTATTTGTGATTTCCTATTTCAAACTGCGCCCAGCAGTTCTCAACTAATGAGGCTCCCGAAATCTTGTGCCGCTGAGTTTTCGAAGTATGCCTACGTTTAAATATATTTTACCGGTTCATTTTTGCATGCTTTGATTATTTTTTTTAATATCTCCTTCTGAAGCAATAAATGACAGTTAAAATCGTGTTGTACACTTTTTCTCATGTCCTAGGGAGTTTCAAATGGAAGAGGGACCATCTTTTCTTCAAAACGTCACCGCTGCTCAAATAGGGGTCTTAACGTGGGTTGTAGACTATAAATCAAGATAGTGACATAAATATTGAAAAAAATCGCATTTCGCCCAATTGTGTCGTTTTTTATTGTTACTATCATTTTCTTTTCGATACCAAAATAGCCAATTTCTTAACATGGGTTGTAGACTATAAATCAAAACGGTGATATAAATATGGAAAAAAAATCACATTTCGCCCAATTATGTCGTTTTTTTGTTACTATCATTTTCTTTTCGATACCAAATAAGCGAATTCCGCCCACTTTTCGAATACCCATTGAATACTCTGCACTTTTTTGGCATCACGTGTATCTAATGAAACACAACACCCATTATCTTTCCCGTCCACAGGTCGTTGACAACGTGACCGTCGTCTACCCCCCGCTTCCCCCGCCCTGCTTCGACTCCTTTTACGGACTCGGCGACGAGAGCAGCTCTTGCCCTCCGCCCCCTCGATTCACCCGTCGACCCCCGTCGCCTCCACCCGTGGCCCAGCCCCCGAGCCCCCCCCCCTGGTCCGCGCCTCCCCCCACCGGCGTCCCCTTCTTCTTTCGTGTCCGGATGCTGTTCGATAGCGAGGTGCAAGGGGCCGAAGCCATCGCGCGGCGCACAGAAGCGGTGCGCGTCGCTTTCGAAGCGGCTATCGCGGCGGAGTCGGGAATCGTGATCGAGGGGACGCCGGAGGTGGAGATAATCGGCGGCAACGAGGCCACGCTGATCGGCTACCTGCGAGCGACGGACGACGACACGGCCACAAGGTCCTCACATATACCCACCCTTCGCACTGTGTCTTTCCACAAATAAAAAAAACGTCGGGATTTATCTAACTTCCATTTACATAGTCATGTTGTTTTAATTATTTCTTACTGTTGATGTACTATTCTGTGCTCGCGGTGAATTTTTTATTAGTATTCGTATTTTGTTTGATATTCCATTCGCCGCTTTTCCTGTAAATAAGAACCGATTGGAAATCCAGTATTGTATATTATTATTTTGTTCCTTATTGCAATAGTATTAGGCTTTTTCGACGAGCACTATTATGAGCGTCATTTTATTTCGACAAGCTGCTTTGCTGTCGTGGCTCTTCGTCTGTCCTGACTGCCGTGGCCCACTCTCGACTACAGCTTCCGCACCGCCGTGGCGGAGAGTCCGATGGACGTCTTGGGCGGCATTCCGGAGCTGAGCGCCATCGTCGAGGTCAACGTGGACGGGGAGGATGTTTGGGTTCCGCCGGCGGCCGCGGAGGGGCCTCCCGTGGCGCTGATCGCGGGGACCACTGTCGGTCTCGTGTGCCTGCTCTTTTTGGCCTCCGTTTTGGCTTGGTTACGGCGTCGCCGCGTTCGAATTCAGGTGAGGGAGTTTAGACTTAAGAGGGCGTGGGCTTGATGCGGATGGTCCCCGTTGAAGCACGGTCGAAAGCATACGTGCACAGAGACACGCAGATGCGAAGATTATATGTCGATGACGTCATATGCACTGTAAAATGCATTGGCGTCGTTTTTGGATGGTTTTCCGGATGAAATTATGAGTTTACTCTATCAGCGGTGAAAATAAAAACTGCTATCATCGATTGTACTTATACTACATATGAAGTGGAAGTGCAATTTTTTTAGATGGAACCACGGTTATTATTAAATCGTCGTGTGCACAAAGTCAACTTACCGTACAGTTTCGTGTTTCAGTGCGTACTTTCTTCAAGTAAGTCGCAATTCACTGTGAAGTGAGCAATACAGCATATAATGAATGTCTTCTAGTTTGAATCATTTCTATCTCTTCTATTTGTTGTTTAGGGTATGGATAGAGTTTTGGCCCGGCGTAAAACCCTATTGCTAAGGCCTTCACGGTACTCTTTGTAAAATTTTCAATTTCAAAATTTCAATTCCAATCGAGTTTTGGGCATGCCAACCTGGAGTGGGATAATGTATGTGAAATTATTTGTAGATATTGATGGGAAAGGGCCCCATAAAAAGGAGTCCACATCCCATATTTGTTGTTTGCTTTATTTAGGGCTATTATCGAGTTGTTGCGTTGCTGCATAGAGTGAATGTAAGCGAAACACGTTGCAAATCGAAACATGATCTTGCCAATATCGCACGTGGGTCCTTCAATGTGAGTTTTACCTATATCATCATGAAGTAGTTGTTATTTTATGTTACTTACTCTGACCTCTGTGCAACTAAGGTCGGTACCGCACCGACAGGGACTACGCGAGTGCGATGCCAGCGATATATGATTGGAGGTTTATTATGATCATGACCACGCGTTTAATCAAAGCAACACTTATTGAAGCTGCTTGCGTCGTGTCATTATTATTTCATGTTAGTTCTGCGATTTATGCTTTCTTTGTTTCATAAATGCAAACGGGGGGTGGTTTTTTGCGACCCTGTGTCTGAGGGCGTGCTCTCCGCCTGGGGCGCGGCGACCTTGCCCGTTGCCGTTTGTTCGCTGCTCTGTGGCCGTCCCTGATGCTCCTGCGTGTGACCTCGCGCTGTTCCAGGCAGTGGCGCCCATGTACTCCCCGATGTCTGACGCACACGACGACTCGCCGAGCCATCCCGGCCCCCGCCGAAGGAACAAGCCCAAGCCAAGCGCGTTTGGTGAGCCCAGTCAGCATACATCCCAACCCAAAATTGATACGTTAAACCGTATCTGCGCAGCATCAGGGCCACGGCTGTATGGGGCAAATACATACAAAGTATTGACGTTATGTTTTGTCCTCCCTTTTGTGTATATTGTGGGTTCGGCTTATGTTGGTACGGCGCATACACGACCATACTGTGTTATCAGTTAAACCCCAATCGTTGCACCTCATTTGAACCCAGATGAATGTTAACCATTGGTATATGCTATGTGTAAGCCATTATCGAAAATGAACTCGTTATGCCACGACTTACAGTTATTTAGTTGGATTAACTGCGGAATGCTCAAAACATCGAATGGCATGTAAAGTACGTAGCAGGTATTTTATGTGTGTGCTGAATGGGAATGCATTATCCTGCCAACCCTGGCTCGCTGAAGCACTGCTGTATACTGAATGCTTCTTATTGATAATATGCTCCGATCCCCATCGATTTTCAAAACGGTAGCCCTGAAAATCACGAAACGTCAATTATTGCAGTATTGGGAAACGGCCATTCACATTTTCCTCGCTACCCTTTCGCTGCCAAAATTTCGGCACATCCGCTTGGAATGTCTGCAATGAAGCGGCTGTTTATTCGCGACAGTTGAAACCATGCTGACGGTCGCTTTGTTATGTCATGCGTGTTGCTGGCGGAGTAGACGCGGTCACATCTCTCGACATCGACTCCTTCATCGCTGGGAAAAGTACACAGAAGAAAGGTGCGTATGCCCGCCCTACGTTAGCTACCCTTTAAAGCAAGCATTTGGTGTGTTGAATGCAAGGATATGCATCCATTTGTGTGTACGCCAGAAATGGCAAGAATTTTGGTCAGAGTATTCGCTCCGGGGAGTACCGGGTACGCATACCAAAATTTTAAGGCATTGTTTCAAAACGTATATGTATTTCCCTATCAAAGCAAAATACGCAGTCTTGTCGATGTTGAGGTTTTTGATAAATGTTGGTGTGCAGTGGTTGAAACTGTGATCCTGCTATGTAAAATGGGGATTAGTGTATAACGCATGCAGACGCATCGTCTGTTAAGATAGTGTGATATTGTAGAAATATCCCAAGCCCCTGTTTTCTTAATAGTAATTAAGTGTTCAAATGAATACTATTGCCCTACAGATGTCCTCGTATCCGCTTCACTTGATAATCTGCGGCTTTTTCTTTGCTTACATCCAAATGCGCAATCAATCTTACTACGTTTACTTTATGGAATCGGTCCATCTGTCTATCCCGTATCATCTGCTCGATTGAAGAATACACATAGATAAAGTATCATTAACGTATTGGGATTAGGGTTAGCGATCGATTTACACTCAAGTCGGCACTACTCAATGGTATAGGTGAATTCGTCTTGCAAAGCTACTGTGAATCGCTACTGTACATTTCAAGATGCATTTTTCAGAACGAAGAAATGCATTCAGGTACAACTACGGGCTATAGTCCTGCTGCGTTAATTTGCTATAATTAGTGTGTGTGTGTGTGTGTGTGTGTGTGTGTGTGTGTGTGTGTGTGTGTGTGTATGTGTGTGTGTGTGTGTGTGTGTGTGCGTGTGTGTGTATGTGTATGTGTGAGAGTATAATGTGGGTATGCATGTGTGTGTGTGTGGGTAAGTGTGTGTGTGTGTGTGTGTATGTATGTGTGTGTGTGTGTGTGTGAGTATAATGTGTGTGTGTGTGTGTGTGTGTGTGTGTATGTATGTGTATGTGTGTGTATGTGTGTGTGTGTGAGAGTATAATGTGTGTGTATGTGTGTGTGTGTGTGTGTGTGTGTGTGTGTTTAGAATCTACAGGAAGGCATGCACGCACAACTATGGGCCTCTTGTATAATAGTAAAGTGGAAACAAATTATAGAAACCACGCGATATCGTAGAGGCCGCCTGACAGTAATGACATTAATAAAACCTGAAATATGGTATTCATATGTTAACTGACAATTCAAAATCCCCTTTCCGTGCTGAGGCTCAAAGCCAGCAACCTGCGAACCATTTAAACTTACTTGCAAACATGTTACTTGAGAACCCCGGTAAATTGAAATTCTGAAATCAAGTGCCTCGCAAATTGGCTTTACTATCAGCATTCTTTTTTATTGGATCGCTTTACGATATTACCGCCGGACGGTTCTCGTTGTGCGGACTAACCCCTTCGATGGTACCCCCGCATTCGCAAGGCTTCACAGTGCGACTTCGCGACGACAGCGCGGCGGACTATTCGCCGGCCGAAGTGGCCGCACTGAACACCACGCTGGAGCAACTGGGCCCCAACCCGCTGATGCGGGCCCTGATCAAGGTGTCGTTCCACGAAGCGCGACGTGCCTCGACGGACGGCGACCCTATCGACGCGTCGACCTCCCCCGGGATGAAGCTCGCCTGCGTTATCGCGCTCTTCATGCAACACGCGCGTCGACTGCTGATGGTCCTGAGTCTCGCAGAGGCGCGCGAGGCGGTTCCGGCTGGGTTGGGTGGGACGAGCGGTCGATTCCAGCCTCGTCTGCAGCGTCGCCTCGGTCGTAGCGGGTTGGCCGAGTATACAAATATGCTGATCCGGAAACACAGCGATCGGGAGCGAAGCGACCCCGCGTTCGTCGACCTGAATATTAGCTTTGAAAAGGACGTGAAGCCGGGCTTGAAGTCGAAAATCGGCGCCGGCGCCTTTGGCACCGTCTACAAGGTGCGCTGCCTTTTTGTCCTCACAAATCGTCGTAGATATCTGTCACCCCGTTTTGTTCTACGAAATTGTGAAAGAGCGGTTTAAGGTTGAGCTTAAAATTGCGCGCTCGTTCGGCGAAAATGCATTTATTTATTGCTCGAATAATCACGGGTTCATTTATTCAGATGCATCGTTTTGGTATGTAGTGTACACATATGTACGCGTTCCTTAATCCAGTTGCAATATTTCTACATTTTTAAAATAGTGTCGACGACAGGTACTGAGGAGACAGCGTGTGTTTCTCTATTTGATAGATGTAAAGAATTGCTGTCCGAATTCGGGTGGTTGTTTAAGTGATGTCGAACCCCCACGTTGTCATGTAGATTTACTATTTTGTAACCTCTCATTCGATTTGATACGTGTTGTGTTCTTATCAGCAAGCATTCGATTTTCTGCTCGGCGAGCTGCAGATTTGCCCATAAGCGCATTCTGTCTATTCGCGTCTGATACTAGATATTCTGGGCAGGGTTTGTTTTTCTGAGATTTTGACTATTTCGGGAAACATTTCAGCGATGGTCGGCCGATGCTTGCATTGATGTTAAAAATTTCCGGCGGTCTAACTGGAGCTGGTCGTGCTTGTGTTGCAGGGACACTGGCGTGGGAAGGAGGTGGCCGTCAAAATGTTTACGAATGACTACCGCAGCACCAATGATGCCAACCTCGCGAATTTCAAGGCTGAGCTGGAAATTATGGCCGAACACGTCGCAATGGTGAGCCCTTGTCAATCGAAAACCACGGCTGAATCCGAAATTATGTCAGCCAATTAACCAACTGTCTATTCCCACTTATTTTAAAGGTCGTGCCCTACCTTAGCGAGGGGGCCACGCCCGTCGCTGAAGCATCGAACTATGATAATTGTGTTTGGAATTGAAACTACCGCACATTTCTCTGTTCTGTTGTACAGCACAGGAACCTATGTTTGCATTATTTTGTGACATGCGATTACGTTTTGAATATATATTTTTTGTAGATTATAATTGTTCCTTATTTGCCATCGCTGTTTCAAGACAGAAATTGTGAATCTGTTTAGTTTACGCGTAGTTTTGGCATCGGACAGCGCTAGTGGCTCTGTCCGCTGACGGTGCGCCTTGGCGTTTGGGCTGCTGGCGACAGGGTTCGGAGCGCATTGTGAAGCTGTTCGGCGCGTGCTTGACTCCGCCTCACATCTGTATAATCTACGAGTTTGTGCCGGGCGGGTCGCTGCACGACCGGATCCACAATGACTCACGCCCGCTCTCCTACCTGCGCGTTATTGCGCTGTCACGACAGATCGCAGAGGGGCTGGTGCGAGATTCCCCGCCCCCGCCGTGTCATGGTGCTCATTAGTATGTGGTACTTATTGTTTCAGTGCCGTTCAGTAATATTATGCGTTTTTTGTAAACAAGTGATTCCCATATCTGTCTGTAGTTGTGGTTTGTAAGTAGTTGCTTCATGTGTAATATTTTTGCAAACTAATCATGACATGACGCTTTCAGGTAGCACCACACCAATGACATTGTGGTTTATGTGCCAATTGCCTTATGTGCGAATGATAATTTTTGGTAATAATTGCTACCTGATAATTCAAAGTTTGAGCTGTAGCCAGTCCACAATTCTCGAATATAGCATGTAATAGGAATTGACTGTGTTTCGAATCACGCTCTAATGAAAGAGCATAACACAACGTATGAAACCATGTCCGATCCATCTTTCATCAGCCCACGGGTGGCAGTGACTGTGGAAGAGAATATTTTCAGACCTGCTGGGCGATTACGTTTTTTTTTGGGCGGGGGTCTTTCTAAATAAACAGGGGGGGAGTGCTTCATTTTTCACTACATGTTTCCTTTTGGATAAGCTGTCCTAAATTCTGGTAGTTGCTTACAATCTATCTCCCCAACAAACCCTAAAACCCTAAATATCTAATTCTATCTCACCACGTACCCATAATCCCTAAACCTCGTCTTTGCTGCATTTACCCGAGGGCACGTTTTGCCAAAGTTGTCAGATTGCTTACAATTTGGCCAAAAGACCACAACATGCTTGGCCTGGGGGAACATGCGCGAGCCAGATGGGCGAGCGCAAAGCAGAGAGTGCCAGTGCTCGGGGGTTGCACCGGCTTAAGGGGCTGCCGCTAGCTAGTGCTGCTGGGGGCAGGGCATAGGGCGTTGTGCTAGGCGTTTCCTCAGTCCTCGAGGACTGGGTGAGACGCGCCGCTTTTACAGTAACGCTTTACCGTTAAGGTTTGCGTTCTGTCACATATGTAAGTAAGTTTTGCAAACCTCTAGATTTAAAACAATCTGACTAAATATTGCGCCCAGGAACTTGATGAACTACCCGATGTCATTTGCGGTACTAAAATAAATAAGGGATCCGGTATTAGTTACTCATAGCACAAATAATGAGGGCCATTAGTCATAAAGGGGGGGCCGCCACCAAAAACAACCAATAAAAACGCGTATGCAGTGTACCCGCGCATTCATACGAAACGCGCTACTTTGGATTCGCGCTACCGCCGGTCGCTGATAAATCTAGTGCGCCTGCCCCGCGCGATTCTGGGTTCTTTGATATTTTCTGCAAAATCAGAGCCTAAATTGATATTAATGACAATATATCACTGTCATGTGAGTATATTTAATGGTGACAGGCGGAGCTGGTTTCCCCCTCTATTTGTCCATGATGCCCTTGTGTCTGTGGTGTGCTTCCGCCGGTAATTCAGGAGCTGATCTTGAGTTAATTGCATAATTTTTTCTGAATGTCGTCTTTTCTCCGGTGGTATAAAATATTTTTGATTTGTATTTTTTATTGCTGACTCCACTGGGCGGTACGGTACAATATTATATATTAGATTTTATATATATATATATATATATATACTATTTTCATCTTTTATCTTGCGGCGCGTGGTTGCCCTCCTGCAGGCGTACCTCCATCCAAATGTGGTGCACCGGGACTTGAAGCCGCAAAACATCCTCTTGGACGCTGTGGGACGGGCTAAGATCTGCGACATGGGGCTCAGCCGCCACAAGGACGCGTTGCAAAGCTACTTGAACACCGAAGCCGGTGGTACGCCTATCTACATGGTACGCATACAATGCCCGCATTACTTAGACCGATTATTTTAACGGTCCCGAGCAAATAGTGCACCATCCGTACTGCATGCAGTCCCCTGTTTTTTCCCCCTGATGGTATAATAATGGACTTTATTACTTCTTCGAATCACATCTCATGTTAAATACAAGAGGTGTAGAAACACAGCGTAGAAGAGTATATAAAAACCCTTCCCTTTTTCTTACCTACCGACCCACGACCTTACTTATTCCAGTCACTCCTGATATCTTTAATGCTGTTCTGCCTCGGCGGTATCGGGATGCGTTCGAAAGTAATGTCTGTTCGGGCGTGGGCCCGGAATGCAGTATTAAAAATTTGGATGCAAATGAAATGCTATTCGGCGAGGTCGCAGCGCTCTCGCGAAATATCACGATTTGCTGTCAGTATTAGTTTGGGGAACGCACTGCTCAGATAATGTTCATAGTTGTGAACCCACTCTCTTTGTCTCTTCTACTGTTTCATGGGATGAATCTCGTGTTGTATTGGCCGAAAGTGATAGATGTCATGGATAAAGTAAGGTCGGGCGCTTATGTATTGCTGTTCAGCACACGGATGTGTTTGACGATTCAGTGAATTGGATTACAAAATATGTCATGAAATCTCAAAAGAGCGGGGCATGGAATATGTGAGACTGAGCAACGACTTTTGCGCAGGCACCCGAGATTTTCACAAACGCGAAATTACATGCTCGAGCGGATGTGTTTTCCCTGGGTGTGATCATGAATCAAATGATTACCCGCACAATGCCTTGGAAGGGACTACAGCCGTTTCAGGTGACCCCTCCAAGATGTTATTTAGTTGATTACAGTATTTCATAAATGATCACCAAAACCATGCTAGAATCCGCGCATGCGTAGATTGTCAAAAATACCACACGCTAGTGTATGTTCGTGCGGATTTAAATGTACGTAAAACCCTCAAAATGTTGCGGTTATAGAATGTTAATTTTGTATTGGTGACTGAGACTGATTAACGGATGGATACCCCTTTTGTACGTACAAGCATAACTTCAATGTATATATGTGCCTTGTAAAGGATATTCTGTGTTTCAGCCCACCGTCCACTTTCGGCTAACTCATAGTTAATTATTATAGAAAGTGTCGCAACTCGTTGCCACTATTTTTATTCCCCTCGTCAATACCAGACCGGTGGCGGAATAATGTGCCGTTTATCGTAGTTGTATTTCATATACTTAACTGTTAATAATTGTATGCGGCGCCAGGTGATTTACGCGGTGTCGATGAAGCATCAACGGCCGGATATTGGGGAGAGTTGTCCACCCGCTTTACGCTCGCTGATTGAGCGTTGTTGGGCGCACGACGTGGATACTCGACCTCGGTCGGACGAGTTGTTGCGCGAGCTCAACGTGTTGTACGATGAGGCAGTTGAACTGGAGCAACGACGAGACACAACTTCGACGAATTGATTTCATAGCAATCTGTGTTCCTACAAGGCGGTTGCTCGTTCTATCATCGATTCGCTTCTGTTTCGTTGTTACTGCATGTTTGGTAAATAAATTGTAATATTGAAGTATACTTGCGTTGCCAGCTTTCCACTTACAGTCACACTGCCTCTATATTGAGCATTCGGGACCCCCCCCCTCCCCCTAGTTTACTACAAAGGCAGGCTTAGAATAGAGGTATTCACAGAACGAGTTAATTCTACATTCCACTGGTCACTCCGAGTGTTCTCTTGTTGCGACGAAGCGATTGGATTGCAGGGCTTCCATGATAAGTTGAATGTGCCTACAACGCCTATCGAGTTTTGGGACTTGAGCACTCACCGTCATAGGCAAATTTGACTTCACTCTTGCATGAGAAACCTCCTCATTCACTGTTTCCCATGCAGCCGTCAATTAATGCTTCGATGGCTACTCAAGACCGATTATAGTAGTTACGTGAGGTCCAAGAATTCGTTCCGTGTGTTCTACGTTTGCAAAATGAATAGGTACAAGCCCGCTCACAACCATCGAATGCACTACGATTTATGCAAGGAGACACGGTGTTTGTCATTACAATGGGAATCTTTCTCGACGGTAAACAAGATCTGGATATGACTGGCCGTCAATTGCCCCCCCTTACAATACTTGAGAAGATTGGCGCAAATCGTAACACATTGGGGTTACCATATGCTGTACGCTAACATCCATGGCTTAATGTGAATTATCTTCGAACGTGCCCAATACGTACCCTACGGTCATCGTCGATTCCAATTACCACCGCAGACGAAGACGAAGACGTTACCAACATTCGTGTTGTCAAGATTGATATCGTTCTAAGACGAGGTGGGCAGTTTTTTCCTTTTCAACACTCACTTCCGTAATGAAGATATTCCTCCTAGTTCGCATCGCTTAAATGTAGTGCAACTTGTTGTTGTTTTGCAAGAGTTTATGAACTCACCGGAGCGGATTAAGTATGTCAACATTTAGCTGTGACTATCTTGAACTTCATACGAATTGTACATCCAGCACGAATTCCCAAGTCCCAACACCTTCTCGTGCGGAGCCGAAGACGCACGGCGGATTGGCCTAAGGCTGATTGTTAATGTTGGAGTATGGTTGATCTGAGACTTGTCATTAGGGGACGGGTACTAGTTGGGCGAGTTTGGTCATCTTGCGGTACAATTGGTGTCACTGTGTTACTCCTATGTTCTCGTTTCTAGCCAAATAATTCCGCGCTTTCCAAAGAAGTTAAACACTTGCAGTTATACATGCCACGATAATATAAGGTCACTAGCTAATGTGCAAACGTACTTGGTCGTGATATTTAGTAAGCGTCAAGACGCGCCGGGTCACGTTTGATCGAGGCGACAACAACACATGTAACGTTCTTCCGAGGGAGGCGTGCGTGGCGCTTCATCATGAAAATTAAAATTATTTACAACAATACCAACGAAATAGACCATTTGTTGCCTAACGGCCATCAAATGCTCAACCATTTAGGACACTTAAGAGCAACGATTGGGCCAGGTACTATGCGACCATGTACACTTATCGACACACCTATCATCAATGTATGCCGGTGTTCCTCGGAGGTTAAAAACTGTAAGCAACCGCACTAAG
Source organism: Tetraselmis chui (assembly GCA_026401115.1). NCBI lineage: Eukaryota > Viridiplantae > Chlorophyta > Chlorodendrophyceae > Chlorodendrales > Chlorodendraceae > Tetraselmis > Tetraselmis chui. The sequence goes on along the minus strand of JAPMLY010000459.1, from coordinate 147,522 downwards.
TGCCACAGTCCCCCCGGTTAACCGGTAACAACAAAAAATACTTTTGTAATCAAGAAAGTACAGAGCAAAATATAAATCCACTTGTCAAGAATGCACAATAAAAGCTGCTGATAGACCTTCACGATGCACGGCCAGCTTCCACCGAATCGGGCCGACCGGCATAGGCCGATCGGCATTCGAAAGGGGCGACGGGCCATCCTTAACTAGCTCCGGCATGATTCCGGTCTTGCCGGAGATAGGAGGGAAAAGGCTGTCAAAAAAACTCTCCTCATGTAGTCGCTCGTCGATCCCGTCGGCACATCCCGTACGCCCCGCAGCAAGGACACCGCCGCTCCTCCCGACGCGGCTCCACCTTGTCGGGGACCCCCATAACCTCGAGGGCAAGCGGGCGGGAGGGCACCAAACTCGCAGACAAAAATTGCTAGCGCTCTTGCCTCTGCGCAAAATAACATTTCCCCCATCATGTCCCTGGCCCCTTCGATGGCATCACACAACTCTTCCGTCCATATATTCCGACCCGAACTAACTCCCCTCACCTTCGAGGAAGGACTATACCGCCTTGTCTCGCGCGTCGGCACAACTTTCGAAATATATAACCCGACCACATGCGGGTCACTAGAAAATATATGGGCCACCCATGAGGACCTCATTCAGGCCTTACGCAAAGCCTTTAACACAATTACGGAACAATTATACTCCGACCCCCTTTATTGAAACTGAAATTGAAATTGTTTACAACAATACCAGTATAAACCGGTTGCTGTCTCTGGGCCCCCCCTGTACTATGCCTAACTGGACTTATGAGCAGGAGTAGACCGTGAACCACTGATCCCAACCTCTCCAATGGCAGTAACGATACCGTCTAAAACATACCCGTATCCATGTATTTATGATTTTTTATCTATACGTATTTTTTCTTTGGAAACAGTATGAAATATAAGATGTCGCTATTCTCCACGATACGCGGCCTGCTCCAGCCGCGGCGGGGTCGCTGATCAGCAAGGTTGGTCAGCATGAGTTGGTCGAGTCGAACATGCCTGACCTCGGCTCCTGTGCGACTCCGGTCGTGCCGGAGGTGGGGGGAAAGGCATGTGGAAAACCCCCCTCGCTCAGGTCGTCGTCGGACTCGTCTCGATCCGTGCTCGACCCCGTCCGAGATATCGGAGATAGTAGTCGCTCTTCTCGGGCGACTCTCCACCTAGTCTAGCCTTCTCCCCTCCTGCGGGGGCTGAGAGGAGAAAATAGCTAGACTGCAAACGGTGTCCGGCTGGCTCTCCTGCCTCCGAGCCAGATGTCTCATGTCCCCTATCCGTTTGCCGTCTGTTTCCACCACCCATCTGATCGCGCTGTGCTGGCCGCACCCTCCCCCGGTGATTTACGTTGTTACGACCCCCTTTATTAACCATTCGGCTCACAAACCTATCACTCACTCTACCCGGAAGATAAGGCCTTCCTCTAGCGGTAGTAAAGCCAACTTCGCTTGCCAAGGAACAAAGATTGCTAACCCCGAATATGACCACACATGCATTCGCCGGGCTACGGAACATGCCATAGCCAGTGCGCACGGACATGAACTATACATTGTAGCGAAATGGCGCCAACGTTTCCTCCACACAGTTCCGCAAAGCATCGACTGCCATGGGTGAGCCCGCTGGCTTGAAGTCCTCCATGTTGAAGCACTCTACCATATCCAAAACATACTTCCGCTGGCCAATCTTGATGGTATGGCTGCCACGATCACGCTCCACTGTCATGCCAAGCAAACAAGACACCAGACCTAGGTCATGCACGTTGAACCTCATGCCGAAAGCCGTCTTGATCTCGGCGATGAAGCTGCCACTTGATCCGACAATGATGTTGTCGTCCACGTACAAGGCCAAGACATAAAGCTCATCCGCCTTGCAAAAGACATAAATGCCGGGATCCACCTTGAATTGGCTAAAGCCATACTCCTCTAGCCATGTTGTGATTGTCTTATTACACCTCCTAGGAGCTTGCTTGAGGCCATACAACGATTTCTTCAACAATCACACCAACTCTTTTCCTTTGCTGCCGGTATGACGGAAACCTTCATGTTGTCTCATGAAGATTTCCTCCACGATATCTGCCTCCAAAAATGATGTCACCGCATCAAGCTGCTCTACCTCCCAATGGTTATGAGGACCAAGTGCAAGCAACGTCCGAATATAGAATCGAGATCGCTTTGCTTGTGGGAGCGAAGGTCTTGTGGTAGTCTACACCATGCCCTTGAGCGAAACCCCGGGCCACAAGCCTTGCTTTGTATCTTGCAATATGTCCATCGGCATCGCGCTTTAGCTTTAACACCCACTTGGAGTCCACGAGCTTGCGGCCGGCAGGACACGGGACCAAATTCTAGGTTCTGCGAGATACTCACTCTTGATAGGTGCCTCACACTCCACGGATTGGGGGCTCCGCAACGCTTACTTGTACGACGCATGCCCTTGAATAATCGAGCTGCTGAGTGGCGTGATAACTGTTATACGTACTTCCCACAATCCGTCCTTCTCCCGGAGCACGACTCGTTGATCGGAGTTTATGCCTTGGGCTGGGTACGCATTGCTTTGACGAGGCAGTGGATCGAAGAGTGTATCTTGGATGGGGTGCTACGGCAGTCTCCCCCGAGTTTAGATCCCGTTCATCTTCAACCGACTCCCGTAGCGTCGGAGTTTCCCGTAGCGGTGACCCCCCCGAAGATGTATCCGGCTCTTCTCCACACAGGTGGGGCGAATCGGGGTTGCGCGAATCGGGGGTGTTGTCCTCTTCATCATCATCGCGTTGCACCTCGAGTGCACAACATTTCTCCCACATGGAGACGACAACGGCTTCGTCGAAAACCACGTTGCGGCTGCTAACCACCCGACAAGTAGCATGATTGTATACCAACCACGCCGGGTTTGTTTTAAACAAACGGACGTCTAATTTGCGGTGTTGTGACTTGCCAACATGGACATATGCTAGTCAACCGAAGACCCTCATGGAGCTCAAACCCGCTCGGCGACATGTGACCAACTAGTACGGTACGCCGCCAGCTCCACTACTATCAACTCGATTGCGAACACGCACCGCAGCGGCCATTGCCAACGCCCAATATCCTTTTGGCAGCCCAGCTTATCGAATCACGGACTGCGCCATCGGAGCCAAGGTCCCCCACTGCCGCTCAATCCGGTCATGCTGCCAATGCGCGCAAGGTGCGATGACTTCCACGGCGATGCTGATTTCATCCATGAAGGTCCGAAATGCAGCGCCTAAAAGCATTGTGTCATTGTCCACCCGAAGACGATTAACATTGTAACCCATAGAGCGTATGGTAGTCAACGTTCGGTGAAACGAGCCAGGAGCCTCATCCTTGGAGCGGAGAGCATCATGCAACATTGAAGCGTCTGCGAAATCAACCGCACAAAGTTGTACCGCCGCCTACCTTTCAAGGATGGAACACTCATGGGGCCGCAAAAGTCCAAACCGAGGACCTCGGAGACACCAACATGCTGACCAGCCGGCTCACGAGAGATATTACGGACGTGCCACTTGCACATGGCGCATGTCTCGCAAAAAAGCAACTTCTCCGATGAGGAAAAGTCCAAACCCTCCACCGAAGATGTCAAGACCTCGTCAAGATGACCGAGTCTTGAATGCCACAGCTGCTTGTCCGATGGCGTTGTGGCGACTACAACCGTACTACAACCATCGGAGAGGCAATCTGTGCTAGCAGTCACACTAAACGACGTACACGCTCCAAAGGAACAACCACCATGAGCGGCGTGAAGACAAAGATATGGTCCACCGAATCAACCAAACACCACACAATGACCTTGCTGCCGAGCTTGAGTGAGGCTGAATAGCCTATGGTAAAACCATGACGCACGACGGGACAGCCCAGGAACGTGAAGCACATTGCGCAATACGGCAGGTATCTCCTCTCCATGTTAGGCTTTTACAATGACGCGGACGGAGCCTACGCCAACATCTCGGGCACTAATTCTCTTAACCCAGAACCGATCAGTGAGCTCTTGGCACTCGGGAACTTCCCCGCGCATGCTAGTCATATGATGGCTGGCGCCGCTGTCGGTCAACCACTTCCATGTTTTACCATCGCTCATGAACAAGGTTTTAGCCTCGGAGAATGGTTTTGCAGGGTCGGCCGTCACGTCCATAACCGCCAGAATAACAACGGGAGACTCCACCCGCGCAGAGTTGCCTCCGATGCTTCTGTCCAGGCATTCGAACCTGCGATGTCCCTTCTTACCGCAGCTAAAGCAAATACCACGTAAAAGTCTTGTTGCGCCACCTCCATATGAGCCACTACGGGGAGTTGCAGTACTTTGAAGAGAGCTCAGCATGTCTTGTAGTTCGGAGACCTGCCGCTTCAAAATCTCAGTCGACGCATCATTATGAGACGCAGCAAAAGCCGTGGGCGTCGGAGGCTGTGCACGTGACTGCGCACGACTCTCGATTCGCATGCCCTTTTGATGCATGTCACGATTGACGGCATCTATGCTGAGACTATGGACGTCCCACGTCTCAGTTATGGAATGGTGTTCGTTACGCCAGCCCTTCACCAAATACATGATGACCCGCCGTTTGTGGACGTCTTCTCCAACAAGGGCAAACTGCCGTTGCAGTCTGCCTAGTTGGTTCAGGTACTAAATGCTACTTTCGCAGCGTGCTTGTGGTGTCTCCATATCCTGCAAGAGCTCCGAAAGACGGTAGACACCGTCGTCTTCATAATAGTCGACCAACGCGGCCCAAGCAGCGACACCGCAGTTTTTGCTAGTCTCGGTAATATTTTTGATGATGGACACATCGTCTTCCGGCAGCGCAAGAATCAAGGTGGAGGATAGGGCGACTTGTTGCTCAAAGGTCGCGGTATCATCCCTCAGCTTAGCTGGAGCCCAACTTTGCATGAGCCCGAATGCACGGAAACGCTTCTTCCACACATCGAAATCTCGGCTCTCTCCACTAAACTTCGGGAGCTTCACGGAGTCCATTTCAGGTGCGTCGGCCGAGCTTTGAAGAGTATTAAGAAATCACGAAAATTTCCACCAAGAACAACATTGAAGTACCGGCCCAAACGGTCAAGAGGTGGTGAAGACGGCTAAGAAAAGGAGACACCCGAGGGCTGACTGAAGACGGAACTGTGCTTCCTGAGTCTATACTACGGCCAAGGCAAGTAGAAACGAGACGCAGAAAGCCGATCAAGTGACGTTGTACATGTGTGATATGAAATGAAATGAAATTGAAATGAAATGAAATGAAATCTGAAATTATTTACAACAATACCAGTAAAAACCGGCTGCTGTCTCTGGCCCCCCCTTATGCTACGCCTAGCAGGACTTAGAAGCGTGAGGTAGACCGTGAACCACTAATCCCAACCTCTCCAATGGCAGTAACGATACCGTCTAAAACATACCCATAAACAAGTATTGTCTTCATACAAGTATGAAATATAAAATGTCGTTAGTCTCCACGATACGCGGCCTGCTCCAGCCGCTGCGGGGTCGCTGATCAGCAAGGCTGTTCAGCTTGAGATGGTTGAGGCGGACCTATCTGACCTCGGCTCCTGTGCGACTCCGGTCGTGCCGGAGCTAGGGGGGAAAGGCAGGTGAAAAACCCCCCTCGCATAGGTCGTCATCGGTCCCGCCTCGATCCGTGCTCAACCCCGCCCGATGTATTAGCTGCTCCTTCCGACGCATCTCGCCACCTAGCCTAGTCTTCTCTCCTCCTTCGGGGGCCGAGAGGAGAAAATAACTAGGTTGCAGACGGTGTCCCCCGAGCCATATTTTCTCGTGTCCTCTGTCCTTTTCCGTCTGTTTCCAACACCTATATGATCGTGTTGTGGCCGTCCGTACCCTCCCCCGGAGGTTTACGTTGTTAGGGGGCCGCCTTTACGAGCAGTGTGCCGTTACGATAACCCTAGGCACACTGCCTGAGGCAGCCTATCGATAACCGGGTTACGACTAGGGAAGGGGTTGGAAGAACACGGGGATCGAGTCGCCGGTCCTCAAAAGATGGTGGGTACGGGAATATTATTCCAAAAACCCCCCGTACCGGGCTTTTCCGGCGGCGGGCGATTCTAATGACCGCCGCCGCCAGACCGTGCCGCTCCTCCGGCTGCGACCCACCTCCGTCCTGCGTAGCATCAGGCCTCGCCCCCATGGGAGACCTAAGGCTCTCGCAGGGCTCGCGACTACTAGCGAGCGCCGTGCCCTAGCGCTGCTTCCCAGCTGTCCGCCGCCAGCTCCAACACCCTCGTCCCTCCGCTGATCCGTCCGTACCCTTCTTCGCCAAAAAATATTGCGCAAACGCCGCCCCCGCCCCATCGTCGGGAGAGTATCCGCGAGCATTTAGTCGCGGAAAAGACATATCGGACAGGCCGAGCGGGAGATCCTTGTGCCGGTGTACGGATATCATATTTTTCCAAAACCCTCCGTACATGGCTTCCCGACAACTGCTGATCCCGCGGATCGCAGCTGTCGGTACCTCGTTCAGCCCTCTACCGTGCCATGCCTGGCACGGCTATGGGGTTACCAGCGCCCACCGCGTGGAGGGAGAGGTAGGTGCCGACGGGCCTGCGAGCGCACCCCTCTCCGGGGTCGCCGCCGCTGCGCCGCCGGCGGGCGCCGTACATGTGTGATAGTACACTTGTGCAAGATGCCTCGCTCAAAATGTCAGCCGGACTACTAAAGGCTGTCAAGAATGAGGAAAAATAGCAAGTGAAAAGGGAACGGAAGCAAAGGAAATCTTGGCAAGCACTAAGCTAAAACAAAAAAGGCAAGCCGGTCGAGATGTGTCACGAGTCTGTGTTCCGGGGTTTTAGGCTCCAAGCGACACAAGCAGGTCGTTACAAATCGAGTATCGGAGGTAAAGCGCAAAAAAAAAGGCGGCCACACCTTACGGATCGTTCGGCACCACAAAGGTCTACCACTCCACCGGGAGAGCCTCTAGGTTCTAGTCAAGGTAAATGTCTCCAACCACTGGTAGCAAGAGGGTCCATAACCCATGAAAGTTGAGGGGGCGATAAGGAATTATTACACTCTCGTTGTGGCATTGAAATCATCCCACCTTCGGCGAGAGCCTAACACTTGCCTATCACATGACACGCATACAACATGTGATGAGCACACGCCAACTTATATTCCGAGCCATTAGATGATAACTAACGCTCAGCAACTTGCCACCATCAGCACAATTATCCATTTAGGCTTATCATCTTGTAATGCACAATCATAGGAGTCCTATCACGATAATAGAGGCTCAACAATACTGAGTAGCAACTTGATTCCTATACAACACCATGTTGCTCAACAACAAGCGCTGATTGTGGAAATGTGTGGATGGTAATCAAGGGTTACGTCAATAAGCTTTGTGATGAGACGCCGACGGATTCTATGTATGCTCGTTCCACCCCAAGTAGCCAGCACCTATGCACGCACGATTCAACTTCACTCTTGGAGGACGTGAGGACGACGAATGTCTCAACTCGCAGAGTGACTTACCTCATTGCTCGCCGGTTGACTCCGTCGTGTAGTAGCAGTCAAGGACCCGTGAGCACCTTGCTCGGCGTGTCGTTGCTTCCCTACTGGCCGCGGCCTAGATCCGGCGGCGTAGATACGAACGCCCGTACCATCCTCGGGTTCTCCAAACAATAGAGGGCCTTCCCAAATTATTCGCAGGCATGATAGTGGCTACTTCCGTATCCATGCAGACGTTTTCGATTCATGGGGTTCTTAGATCTAGGGGGACTAAGCTAGGGGAGATCCGCGGGGTAGGGTCGAGCAATAACATCTACGCTAAGCACAAAAATGTGTTAAAAAAAAAGAAGCATCCGTAGAATGCTTTCCGTGCGGCAGCCGAGCTTGAAGAGCATGGCCTCTAGGCTGAGTCGCTCCCCCGGTTGTGATTGTCCCCATGCATGCTTCGCGTTGAATCTCGCTGCTTCGGAAGCGCGGTATCCAAAAGGTTGTTCGACTGGTAGCGAGTGCCCTTCCGTGGCGCTGCTTACCGGGGGTCCGCCGCCATCTCCAACTCCCTCAATCCACCATGGACCCGGCCGTAGCCTCCTCGCCTCCACACGCTCGTAAGATATTGTCCCCATCCCCCAAAACGGGATGGTAAATGAGGGCTACTTGGTCTGAAAAAGTAGTACCGGCCGGCCCGGTCGGAAGATCTAGGCGCTGGTAGCCTACATAAATTGTTTATCAAAGCCCTATGTGAGAGGCTTCCCGGAAGTTGTTGATCACGCGGATGGTAGCTATCGACTTACCCCTCCTAGCTCCCTACCGTGCCACGCTTTGAACAAAAATAGGGGTATTAGCACCCACCACGAGGAGGTGGGGGTGTGTGCCGAGTATTCTACGAGCGCACTCTCCCCCGGGGCCTCTGCCGTTGCGCCGCCGACGGGCCCCGAAGTTTTAATCAAACCCCATACTACCGGCACGATTGTTCGCATAAATGTCACGCATAAAGCGCGGGGCGATTATGAAAATAATAAGACGTAAAATTGCCCATTGTTGCCGGTCATGGGCTTCAAATCCCGTACGTATAGTTTACGGAGTGTTATGGGTTTCAAGCCTCATGTGACGAGTGATATTATGTAATAAAATATTACCGGACATTGTGCAAGTATTCAATATTTCAAGAAACGTACTTTCAAAGGTAAGACGTACCATCAATCACGTCACTACTACTTAGCTTGAGGATATTATCCGTTGTGTTTTACTACCAATGCCTCCCGGTACGTACAATACGCACATTTATAGTTTAACATGCTTCAAGACGCTATGTTTGATTTCCCTGAGGCATATTAGCTTCGTCGACTGACTTCGGATGACCGTTTCGAGACTCGAGAGAGCCCTAGCTGAGGTTACGTGGAGTTTGTGCAACTTAGCGGGCGCTAACTATGCCTATTTCAGTCTAGTTCATTCGAAAGAGGTGACAATCGACATTCCCTTTATATTTTAATTGCATTGATAGTTACTAACATTAACATTCTCAATCACTCCTTCATTTGCATGTTAATCTGCATTATTGATTTGTGTCAACAATTTGCTAGAGGCAAACTACTACCATATTCCCGTCTCCTGCGGCCACTCATGTCACCCTGAGACCCGCGAGGTAAAAAGGTACTCAAATGCGGAGACTCAAATGTACCCCGCATACCTTGAGCCGTTAGATGGCAAGAAGCAAAAGCAATGGGGGGGGGGGGCAAAGAGTAGAGAGGATGCGTGATGAATGTAGACCGAAGATGCGACAGATTGCGACGCGGAAGACGGCGTTGTAGTGCTTAGGAAACTTGTCACGGAGCTCGCCTAAGTGGCCCGCTATGGGCGGGTCCGAAGCCAAAAAGCAAGGGTGCCGTGGCTGAGACGAGATGCAATCGCTTAGACTCCGGCCGAGCGCGGTTAGAAGACGTGGAAGTGAGGTTGACGAAGCGAAGCAAGTTGACGCGCTCATTGATGTCGGCTTATAGCTTTGGAAAGATACATGTGGCAAACGTAGAAAAAGGTACAAACGATGGCAGGCCATCAAGGGACCGAGTAATGTGCTCCTTGTTTGATTTGGCTACGCAGCTTGCGCGAACCAGCGTCGGACGTTTCGGGGGGGGGGGGGGGGGGCGGGGGGGCATTTCATCCCTCTCGCGTGCAGTTTTCATTGCTTGTAATAAGCTAACTTCAGCGAAAATCAACATCACCGCCCATATACATCTATCCAACTATGGGGGCAATGCCTTGATACTATTCAACGTACCTTGGCACTAGGCATGTGTTGTTTAATCACTAGCTCGCCCTCTAAACGCCATAGTACTTTTCCGTTGAGGAGAAGGTGCCTTGAGACAATTTTTGCTCTCCTTAAAGAAGCAGACCCGGGCAGCTCGTGGCTATACAGCATCACTAGTTCAAACAATGGCGGGATCAGCCAATCCCTACGCCAATCGCCACCACATCCGAACGAGATAGCACGCAACTTCGTGCGGCCGTGGCGTCCTTAAAAGGCACAAGTGTGCACTAGTGGCGTCGTGTCAACCCCCTTGGCCATATTGAGGGTGCTACCGTTGAGAAGGTGGTCGCAAGACACGCGGGCGGGGCATATGCAAGCCGATTTCAAACGAAGCGACGTCGCGCTGCATAAAAGGCGAGCAAAAAACAAACCGCTCCAACCCCGCCCTAAGCCTATGTTTGCATTGGAGTTGTCCATAGAAACATAGGTAGTCGTACGGTCAGTTAGGCTCGTCTTTTGGACGACGAGGACCTTAATGGCGGGAATGTTACGCCCCGTGCCGACGGGGTCGGTACAATGTAACACTCGACAAGTGGAGCACTGCTGTGGCGGTTAGCCTTCTGAAGCTAAACTCTAGCACAAATCAGTTCTAATCTGTCTAGTTCTGTCGTTGAAAGATGGTAGAACGATGTTGTCGAGAGATGCTAGTGAAAGATGTCTCACTGTTGTACTTAAGCAGTATATGTTATAAGTGAACAATGGAATTGTTAAATGGTTCTGTCACCTCCTTCTACTGCACTGGGCTTAAATAGGTTTGTGCCCAGCTAGCTTACGCCCGCTTGTTGCGCTTACGTGTCAGGCGTTAGGGCTGTCTAACCGTCGTCATCTGTCCAGAGACGCGGCTTGCCTAGCATTGGGTTTCACGACGCGGCTCCTTTTGCATCGAAGAACTCGCTTAGGCGCGTCATCTGGCTGGTTAGATTAAGTGTGCGTATCTGTACGTACCGGGAGGTACTGGTCGTACAGTAGCATTAGTACTCTTATGAATATTGCAGTAGCGACGTACCCACGTTTGTACGTCCATCCGATGGAAAAGCACGAATTGGAATTAGTAACGAGTACATGTACAATGTCCTGCAATGTACTGTTGCAAGACTGTACTCGTCACATTGCAGCCGGAAACCGATACCAAGTGCGGCCAAATCAAGATGAACATTAATCCATTAAAGATGGAACCCTAAGGACTCGGTCTATCGCTAGACTTGCTTGTTCTACACATATCTATCACCACAGTTGCTATGAACTACTATCTGGATGTGCGCGTGCTTGACGCCAACGAGGTGGGCACCAACGTGTGTCAACCTCAAATAAGCTTTCTACATCCCCAACTGCACGCCCTACAATAGAATGGAATTATGCTTGTGCATGTGGTATGTGGAGCATTATTGCCTTAATAGAGAGGGCAATGCAAGGATTTCTTGCGTGACAATAATCAATGTAATGGTAGCGCTTTTGTCCAACGGCGCATAACTATTGTTGATGCATGGGTGAGAGGGTGGGAGGGGGGAAGGAGCTGGGAACAATGCCCGCCGGAGTTGTTCCACGAAGGCAAATATTTCGCAAAGGCTACTAAGATAGGGTGCGTTAACCATGTTCATTGAGGGACGTATTCATTACGGTTGCACACTCACGTAAATAAGAGCAACGCTAACTACAAAATCTTAAAGTGTTGCCGCACCAGCGGTGTATACCGGACCTTTCATGTTCCATGCAACCTTCCAATAAAGGAGGTGTGTGACATACTTCATTAAGTTCTCTATTAGCATTGCCACAGAAGGCGGCTTTAAGCCATGTGGAAAGGACGAGGCACACGCACAACTAGGAGAAAACCTCGTCAAGATTGCGCAAGAGGCACACATGATATGCAAATAGACGAGACCGAACGAAGGCTAATCCATACGTGAACTAGGTGCTCTAGGTGCTTTAGCGTTGTGTGTGATAGCGGTTGCTCTACTCAAACTGCGAAGGATAACAAGCCGGAATGTGATTTGCGGGCGCCTTTACCCTACTACTTCGCTGAATTGGTAAGTTTGACAAGAGAACATGCATCATCGGCGTCGCTAAGGCATGAAATACCACCAATATGTGGTTTCAATGCTACATGCACGTTATGCACAATGTCATTGCTCACTCTTGCCTCGCGCTCGGCAGGTGCGGTGACAATCAAGCTTGTCGATGAATTGTCGAGGCCGTAGTACCTAGGTATTTTACCTTACCTCGGCGATTGCCCGCTCCTTGGATTAACCAAAGGAGCTATCGCCGTGGGAGTGTCGTTTGGGTCGAAAACTATCCGTGTATATGATTTGGTCACCATGCCAAACGAGCGCACAAAATCATATGCACGGATAGTTTTCGCCATGGTGCGATGTGGGCAACATGTTGAAAAAATACAACGGCAAGTTCAACCATCCCCGGCCAAGATGCCAAGATTGAGAGGTCTGCCGCTTCTCCGGGCCAAGTGCGAAGTGCTCAAAACAGCCAGACTATCAAAACACCAGTGTCAAGAGCAATATCCCTGAAGATGACTGAATTTTGCGGATGTTCGGGTGCCATATTCGTCGGTCGACAGCACATACCTTTTTCGCTGTACCTTGGTACCTGGTACTATCGGCGACCGTAGTTGGATGAATATATAAAATAAAATCTGTCATCATATCCATCATAAATCACATAAATATGTTTGATTATGAGTGTGGCCTCTAATCTCTCATCTTTCGCGGATGGTGGCTAAGTTCATCTAAGAACCGGCCTTAAACTGTGTACATGTAAGAGACAAGCAGGGAGGGGAACCCTAACTACCCGGCACTTACCTGTAGCCCTAACCCCTCACGCTACCCCCAAGTCACTAGATCAGCAGATCCGAAACCCGGGGATAGCTGAGCGGTATAATACCATCCCCGGATTCGAACCCGCGTCACTAATGAGCCTGAGAAGTATCGCTAGGAATTAAACAGCTTAACATCTCATCTTTCGCGGATGGTGGCCTCTAATGCTTTTTCCTCTTTTTGCTTACAGTGGCCTCCACTGCTTTTTCTTGCAATATTTTTTAATTAAAAGTCATAACACAGTATACAAGTACCTCAACCAGTAGTTCGCGCCCCCGCTGATATTTTCTAAATAGTACATTGACGATGTAGTAGGTAGTGCCGCTACCACAGGTATCTGCACTGGTATCTGCGCGCTGTACTGTGTCTGTGAGCAACCCCTGATTGACGTGGAGGGGACGTACCTTGACCTGTACTCATCCACACAGTTTATCAGCGATATTCTATTTTTGACATTCGATTACAAGAAGAATAAGATGAGCAAGGACAGAGAAAATGGGAGGGGAAACAAAAGGGCGAGCGACAAGAGGATCACGGAATCCAAAGCACGGCAAAAGGACGCACTACATTGCGCACAAACCTAGCAGATTAAGCAAAAGAAACTCCTAGGCCACGCCGAGATTGCAACACGTGGAGGCGACAACTAAGCGGCGAATGACGCGCCGCTCGAGGAAGCACGGGGACGCTTGCGGCCCATGGCGCGGGTAAAGATCGCCGTGACAGGAGAAGGCATCCTAGCCGAGGAAGAAATGGCCTCCACGCCGTCTGCGGCGGCGGAAAAACCACGCAAGACGCCGTCCGTGTGAGCAACATAGACGGCGAGAGAGAGACCTTTCGACGCCAATAAGCCAACAACTTCCTCACATGCATCCCTTTAGAGGCGGCAGATGGCTTGGCCAGCTCCGTCAAGAAAGCCGTGGCGTGGACGCCGAGAGTACCAAATTCCGTGACTGCAAAGGGAATGAAGCGGATGTCGGGGCGACTCCTCACCCCGTCCGAGTACTTCTCGAACTTGGTCTTCTTAGCATGGCGGAGAGCGACTTCGGGTGACGGGGGGCTAGAAGCGCCGAACAAACCGGAAACCACGGCGTCAAGGGCAAGTTTTGAGCCTCGGATCCCGTGATAGTGCAAGACACACACATCCGCGGGGAGGCCGTCGTTGCCGTTGGGAGTTGAACTAACATCGTGGGATATGTGAGAACCTCGACGCCAACCCCGAGTGCGCCACGAACCTCGGAGATGATTTCCGCAAGAGTCATCACTAACCAAGAGTGAGCGGTGTGGACCGAAGCATCTCCGCCGCATCGAGCCAAATGGTCAGCAAAAGTAGTGGCCCACGCATCATCCGACATGTCAACACCCGCCGACGCGAGCGCACCCCGCATGGTTTGAACCGAGAGATGGCAAGAAGCACAAGCAGTGGGCGAGCGAAGAGTAGAGAGGATGCGGGATGAGGGTAGGCCGAAGATGCGATAGACAGCGACGCGGAAAACTGCGTCGTAGTGCTCATGGAACTTGTCACGGAGCTCGCCAAGGCCATACTCGATTTTTGACCACCACCACCATTTTTGGCGGCCTTTCCTGCTTTTTCTTGTAAAAATTTAGTTCTTGATTTTTGGCGAGAATTCATAATGCAACGACGCGTCGTCTTTTTGCTGCTCTTCATGGTACATGTATCTATACTTTGGGTTCCTATCTTCGTGATGCTTCGCAGGAGGGCATCAGGGCAGTGCTGATGCTGTGGCATGCCTTCCTGTTCCTCCGCCTCCTCGTGGAGCAAGGAGGCCTGTGGGGTTTTTTCCTCCGTGCTCCTTTTTGCTTGCTGGTTTCCACTTTCTTTTCTTGTAATAAATGAACTTATTTTTAATCACCTCGCGATGTACACCGCCCTGGTGCACGGAAAGTATTAGCGTGCCCCTGCCCTGGCGGGCTCGCGTCCCTTCGCCGACCGGAAAGTTCGTACGAGCTGATAGTTTCACGGCTGCTATCGACTAAATCGTAAGAACTGCCGCTCGCGCATTCCCATCGACCTAACGTGTCACAGTCACACTGCCCTCTTCTTATGAACCCTGGCCTCGCAAGCAGCGCCCCCACCTATTGCAACCCGCTGACCTGAACCGAGGGGGCTGAATGTACCCAACCATCTCCGTTTTCCCTTAAAACCATTGGGTCGTGTTTCTCGGCGCAGAAGTAATATAATCACCGCCTGATATTTTCCCGCGGCGTGGATTTCGACGTACTGGCACCTGTACCGGCTTCATTTCCGATATCAATTGCTGCACCGACACCGCCCGGCCACCCTCAGCCCCTAGTCCGGCTCTGCTACCGCTACCCCGTCTTCACTCACCACCACGGCTAGGAGCCCATATGTCCGGTGTGCCTTCAACAGCTGAAAACGCGGTCACAGCGCCCCCTGCGGCAGGCGGCGAGGTGGCGTCGGCTAACAGCACTCAAGACTCGTCGGTTCTCGTGACGGGCGTGCCGCTCTGCCCGCCTCATCCTCCGGCAACAGCGCCAGCAGCGCCAGCAGCACCAGCGCCAGTTTCTGGCCAGCCTGCCGCCCAGCAGACTGAACAACCTACTCAAGTTACTGTTTCTCTGCCTGTGGCCACTCAGGGGGTGGCTCCTCTGCCTGCTCAGTTTGCTTTGTCGCGCGGTCACCCTTCGCAGCCCGGAGGAGCTGCGGGTGTTGTGCCTGTCACCCACGCGTCTCCCTTCGCTTTGCCGCCGGGCTCGCAAGTAGCGCCAATGCTGCAGCACATGCCGCCCCCGCTCGCCCCGCTCCAGCCCTCCGCGGCAGCGGCAGCACCCGTGGCGTCAGTCAGCAGTGCCCCGGTCGCAGGCCCCACAGTCCCCTACCACGACCTCCTCCTCCGGCGGCAAGACCAGTGGAGCAACTTTCCGGCCGGCCTCCGCGTGCTGGTTGCCGACAACGACCCCGCGTCGCTACAGCAAGTAGAGAAAATGCTAAAAAAATGTAGCTACAAGGGTAAAATTCCCTCCTCCCCCCATTCACCACCTCGTCCTCACCTACCCACGCACGGAGGTGCCGGTGTATTACTTACGACACATTTCCACACTTTTTCCTCCCTGTATTTTTTCGCCGCACTCGCTCTACTCAACGTCCCCACAACTCTTCCCTTCCGCGCCTGCCAGTCTTCCGAATCTCTTAGCACTCGCTGAAGGTGATTGTACTGACGAGCCTATTGTCTGCGTGCCGCAGTCACGCTCTGCAGCTCCGGGAAGAACTCGCTAGAGATTCTGCGAAAGCGGCGAGAGGAGTTTGACCTAGTGCTAGCGGACGCCAACCTTCCCGGTACCCCCCTCCCCTCTTCACCTTCCTATGTGCTGGCTAGAGCAAATTATTTTTCTCTGACTGACACACCTCTTCTGCCTCTTTGCATCCTCAGACATTGACGGCTTCAAGCTCCTCGCTGTCTGCAACACAGAACTCTCGCTGCCAGTCGTTTGTGAGTGCTTTCCCATTTTTAGTTTTATTTGGTAATTAGTAGTCAGTCACAAGCATTATTTACCTGGGCAGCAGCTGGTTGCTATGCGCTAAAGGATATCACTCCTAAGCAGAGGGGGCTGCAGGGCGACAGCTGACAGCGTGTGCGACGCGTGCAGTGATGGCGTCCAGTGATGATACGCAGTTAGTTATGCGCGGCATTTTGGAAGGCGCTCGTGACATTCTCATTAAGCCGCTGCGAGTGGAGGAGCTGCGGGTGCTGTGGCAGCACCTGGTGCGCTCCACATCCGAGCTCACCAAGACGGAAGTGCGCTTACCTGCCTCGGTCAGGGATGAGCTGATGGATGGCAACATACCTTACGGCGAAGCATCAACAAATCAAGTAGGCTTGGTGACACCCTCCCCCCTTGCATCAAACCAGTTCTCTCCCATTATCTCTCCCTCACTTACTCATCTCTCTGTCTCTTTCTCTCTTTCACACGCGCGCGCACACACACACACACACACACACACACACACACACACACACACACGCACACCTCAACTTTTTCATCTCGGTTACTATCAGTCTCATGATAATATTG
The DNA here is from genome assembly GCA_026401115.1 of Tetraselmis chui. Lineage (NCBI taxonomy): Eukaryota > Viridiplantae > Chlorophyta > Chlorodendrophyceae > Chlorodendrales > Chlorodendraceae > Tetraselmis > Tetraselmis chui. Next base: position 130,849 of record JAPMLY010000459.1, on the reverse strand, counting down.
AGAAGATTTGGGACTGGTAGTTCTCTGGACGTCAATGCGCCATAGTTTGCCCCCGCACAGATCAATGCCGCTTTATGTCTGCGCTGTTGCATGCCCTGGTCCTTGAACGTCCAGGGTGACTGATTCCCTTACGCTCTTATTTATAACAATTAAAATGCAATATATGTTTGGCACGATTTACGTAGCTCGCGTATGACCATTGTTCAAATAGTTCGGACTTCTGTTTAAAAGTATCATATACTGTTTCACCAGTCCGCCTGTAAACTGTGTGAAACCGTATATTATTTGGTTTTAACGTGTTTCCTGCTGATCTGCTTGGCCAGCAGCAGCCGATGGATCGAGACAGCGACGGCAACACTTCCAAGAAACAGCGCATGATTTGGACCCAGGACATGCACGAACAGTTTGTCAATGCTGTCGAGCAGCTTGGCATCGACAGTGCGCCCCCCCCCCCCCCCCCTTCCCCCCCCCCCGTCCTCTCCCCGTCTTCCCCTTCTCTCGGACTAAATGGAGCTAGTGGTACACCTTTCCTGTTACGTTGCATCACGAAGTGATGAAGCCGCGATGCTGTGCTCAATTTGTCACCGTCACCCGTCCCTCTGCGCTGCCACCGCAGAGGCCGTGCCAAAGCGGATCCTGGACCTGATGACCGTGGAAGGGCTCACAAGAGAAAATGTCGCCAGTCACCTACAGGTGACCCAACCCTTTTTTGGCTGACAACCCTTAGGCACGGCTGTTTCTCGTGAACGGGGTCTATTCTTAAGCAAACACGTGGGCGGTATACCTGTACGGTCAGTGGAGGGATCCAACTGACATCCAGTAGTGCGTTACCTCATTTGACTGTCATGCATTATTAAGTTTCCATCCTTCTCTTCCTGTTTGATGTCTGAACACGCCACTCGCTGGAGAGAGACTGTTTCTCATTTCGTCCCGGCAAAGCGTCTATCCCATTATAAAAACTGCGTTTTGCTTATGTCATTGCCTATTTTTGACTGATCAATGCTGAGCAACCGCACTCGCGTGTGTCTTATGTAATTCTTTTGCTCCTCTGAAATTCCTCCTGACTATGTTTTTCCGCCGAATATCAATGAATCACACTTCCATTCACGTCCACTCACTCATCTTCCCAAGTCAATCCTTTGATCCAACCTCGCCAATGTTGGTGCTATTCAAACTGGCTCGGAAATTCCGCGGACCACGTCTTACTCACACTGCGCTCCCCTTGATTTCCTGTCTGTTTCTGTTTGTTTCAGAAATATCGGCTGTACCTGAAGCGCATGGTCAGCAACCCCGACACCCCGCAGCCCGTGATGGGCGGCGACACCATGGTCGGCGCCGAGGCGGCGTACCGAGGGTCAACGCTCTCGGGGAAGCCTCTGCCACGGATGGGGCAGCAGCATCAGCAACAACAACAACAAGCAGTAGGGACGAGCCCTGAAACGGGGGTAGTGCAGACACAGCACGCGCAGGTGATGACGACGCATCAGTACCCTGCTCCTCCCGGACCACAACCACCCCCGGGCACTATGCAACCACCACCGCCACAGCAAATCATACAACAGCCACCGCAACCCATGCAGCCCCAAATCCAGCTCCACCCACAGCCACAGCAGCAACACCACCACCATTACCAACAGCAGCAGCAGCAACAGCAGGTCCAAGCGCAGGCGCAGATGGGGGTTGGGCTTGGGATGGTTCCGGCGGGGCACCCTCATCCGCACGCAGCAGCGCACATGCACATGGCGCCGCCTGGGCACCACATGATGCAGGTGATGGGGCCCAACGGGCAGATGATGGTGGTGGCGGCGCCGCAGCAGATGGCAAGGCCGGGGGTGCCGCAGCAGGTGATGGGGCCACCGCCGCCGCAGATGGGCATGGCACACGGACAGATGGTGCACATACAGCACTCGCAGGCGCCCGGCTCAGCCCCTATGCACCCAGGTACCTCCCTCCACCCCGCCTCCGCCCAACCATGTATGTATGCACATCACACTCCCTTGGCTCATGTCATCATGTCCGAACCATCGCATCGTGATTTTTCGAAGAAATTTGATTATCAAGCCATGGGACCGCCGTTTGAAGCTGCTCTCCCACCATTTCGTGCATGTTTGGTTGGTTGGAAACTGTGGGAATATGTTCATCACCTCCCTCTGTGAGTGAGGTAGCGCGCAATTGAGGATATTGTCAATTATAAGAGAACTAAAAAACGCGCGCTGCCGCGCTATGCCAATTAATGTGCGCTCCATTTGTTTGTCATGTTCGGTTTGATCGTTTAAGGATATTGACAGTTAAGCGTATGCTTCCTTCCTTTGTCTATTATTATTTATGCATGTTTGGTTTGAGCATGTCAATGCTGACGCGAGCGGTCTACGTTTTGGGTTGGGCGGTGTTGTGCAGAGATTATGGACCCCCGCAACATGCAGCACATGCCACAGTTTGTGACGCCCGATGGTGTCCCCGTGGCGATGCCGCACGGGGCGATGCCGCACATGGAGTTTTCGTACGGTCAGCCGCAGCACATGGCGGGGTGGCCGGTGCAAGGGCAGCCAAGCCATCAGACTCAGTGAGCAACGAACGGGTCGACCTCATAGAAACACTATTTTCACTCTTCACTCCACCTTCAAGCTCCATCCATTTTTCCAGTAGATAGATGTCAATATACTTAGCAGTTGAAAAATGTTTTTTATCAAGCGCATTTCTTGGTGTAAGCGAGCAAAACTAAGCAATTGTACTCTACGCACGACAATCTCACCTGTCTTCTTTCATGGCTTCTCACTCTTTCGTGCATGCACTCTCGCTGTAGTAGTCTTTATCGTGTAGCTGGCGGAGTGTACAGGCACGTGCGCGAGTGAATTGAAGTGCATAAACCATCGCATATACGGAGAGGATTTGGATTGTTTTTGCCACTTTATTTTACCTTCCTGTCCTGTGCGTCACGATAAGAATTGCAAAAGAAAAATCTTACAAGAAAAAGCAGTGGAGGCCACCAAGAAAAAAAAAAAAAAAGGAGGAAAAAACCTAAGCCCGAGGAGCAGAAAGGCATGCCACAGCACCAGCATTGCCCTCATGAAAAGCGTCGCAGAGATAAGAACCAGAGTGCCATGAAGAGCAGCAGAAAGGCGTTGCATGAATTCTCGTCGCACATCCCCCAAAAACGCCGAAACGGAAGAGAAGTAGATCGACGAACACAATGCTGCATACGGACATAACTGTCAGAGCGCAAGGAACGAGAGTCAGCGGCCCCCATGCTGAACCGAAGGCGTGCCAAGCAATGCGGACGTCACGATAAGAATTCATGGCTACGTGTTTGAGAATGAATCCGTTGTTTAGTGCCGATAGAACACCGAACAGATGTTGCCCGTCTTGATGAATACAAAGTTGTAGTGGAATGTTTGGTGAGCGACATCCAAACAGGAATCGCGCTGTTTGACCACCAACATTTGACCACCAACTATATCACAGCCGTTGCCTAATACATGGAACGTGCAGGTACGTGTTTGAATGACTTGAGACAGGCACACCACTCGGTATTCCATCGAGCGCGCGCAGTTTGCGGAGTGTCACTCCATTTTGGCCCTTGTCGTGTGCTTCATGAGAATCATCACGAACCCTCAGAACCTCTGATGTCGGGTCTCTAAGTAGTGAATGTTATATTTCTGTGTAGGTCGCGTCTGATATCAAGCAAATCTTGTGACGCGTTGTGAAAATCAATGGCACGCAATGCAGTGATTTTTAACACAGCATGATTGGAGGGACAACTGTTCGCTTGCAGGGAAGAGTGAGTCGAATGAACGTCAGGGTTAAATGTGTCATATGTTGGTTTCCAATACTAAATGTTTATTATACATCTATAATATATGGTCCCTATATTTACTGGCCGGGCCACAGGCAGGTCAGCGGGATGGTGAGGCCCTGCACGTCCACAGAGTCCGGGGTGACGCAGGTGCCGATGTTGGTGGTGATGTTGTTGGAGAAGGGGCTGGACATGTGGTCGAAGAGGCAGGCGAGGGGTCCCTTGCCGGTGGCCTGCGCCTGAAGAATGAAGCCCATGAACGCGACCATCGCGACACGCCCGTTCTTGATCTCCTTCGTCTGCATCTTCTTCAGGTCGCCCTTGGACATGCCCATGGGGTCGAAGATGCCGCCAGGGTAGCCCATCTCGGTGTTGGGCACCTTGTTGCCCTTGAAGATGGGATCCTGTGGGAAGCAGAGTGCAGGGTTTTAAGGAAACGATGGTGAGCGATGTGATACAATATTGTCGGTGTTCATCCCGTGTTCATCCTGTGTTCATCTAGATATCTTAGGTCCGTGCTCAGGCGTTTACCTCGTTGACGGAGCCGAAGTTCTTGTAGTCCTGCCAGCGGCGGACCTCCACCCAGTGCATCAGGATGAACTCGAAGGCGAGGATGGCGCCCATGTTGTGGATGGGGGCGCCGTCGGGAATCTTGGTCGCGGCGTCGTAGAAGAAGACGTCGGGGTTCAGGATCTCCTGGCCCAGGACGCCGGCAACGCCGAGCATAGCCCAGCGAGCGTGCACCAGCTCGGCCTGGCGGTACCTGTCGAGCAAAGAAAATCATATGGGTTTAGAATAAGGCCTCTTATAAACACCATAAAACAAACCCACGCTAATCAGAACAACAAAAGCGGACGTCGGCGCATATAGTTAATATAGAGTAACAAAGCGTCGGAGAAGCCTTAGAATCTTTAGTTCATGGCTCGGTAAAAAATATTTTTCCTATAAGACTTTGTTTTTCATCAGTGACTATACAAATACAAAACAGACGTAACCCCGGACACGACGCGTCCCACACATGCGCGAGAACGAGGAAACAGCTGCGTATCTGATCATGCATTCACATTCCCGTGCGCGTAGTCCGCCCGAGGAGTCCCGGGCCACAAGGTCACAACGTAAACATCTGAAACGCTACATCACATCGTCCGGGGCCACGACATCTGTCCGTATCGACCAGAGATAGGGATGAGATATAGCGGTAACTCACCACTTCAGGGCGACGGGGTCAGCGCCCAGGCCCAGGGGGTCCCAGCCGTAGTCCCCTGCCAGGGAGCCGTCCAAGTAGGAGGGGGCAACGACATCGGGGGCCCACAGCTTGCGGTCGGCGGCGGCCGCGGTCACAACACGAGCGCGGTTAGCGGGAGTGCGGGCACGCACGCCGGTCACGGCGGTACGGGCACCAGCAAAGTTGCTGGTAGCGGAGCGGAGGGCGAAAGCCATCGTGAACGGATAGGTGGAAGGGGGAGGGAAGGGATGGACGGAAGGAAAACAGGAGGGACGACTGATGGGTATCGATGCAGAAGGCTCGAATATATATACATATGGAAGCGAAGGGACGTGGTGGCAGATTCGGACGAAACTCGGCTATTTCCTTCTCAGATACGCGCGCAGACGGTATAGACCGATACTGCGAGGTTTATTCGTCATGAGTTCGCAAAGTATCTGCCCAGTATTCTGTATTATACCCCTTTCCAAAGTTACTTACGTAGCGCGGCCAATCAGATGCCCCCGTGGTTTGTGATCGTATCGCTGAGATGGCGTGCCCAGCATGCGGGGCTTGGCGGAAGATTTGCTTGGATTCTGCTGCAGTTGGCATCTGATTCGCTCGTGTACTGTGGATGGAGATCTACTGGGAACTCGATAAGGTCTTTGAAGTACTATCTTTGGTGTACTATTTTACGTGATTGTAGTACTTGACGGAGTATGACTTGAATAGCTGCACACAAGGTACAGAGCAAGCTTCAAACCACAGCCCGCAATATAATTGGATTACAAGAACAACAACATTAGCACGCAATAAATATATTACGCACATCATTTCGGCTTCATTTCATCATACGCGGGCTCCAAGGCTCCCCACTACAAGCAACGCGAGGTTAGAGGCGCGACGGACCGGCATCGAGGAGCCCACCACGTCGGCGGCGAATCTTCCCTCCAAGGCACGCCACAGCGCCACCTCGGGCGACTTCCGGTATAGTCCAAGCCACATACCCCCCCCCCCCCCCCCTTCTTCGACCCGGCGTGTTCTACTTATATTAGGACGCGACACACGTGCCACCCCGGATGTCCGCCGCGGCGACCCGGCCGGGACATAGTCATCGGCGTCCTCCACCGTCACCTCTAGGCCGGTCGCCCGGCGGCGGGGCAAGGTCGTGCCCTATGGCCCCCGCTCCGGGTGACCTTCCGACATCATCACCTACTAACGCTCAAGCGCCTTCGCATGCCTTACGACCTGGACATACTCCGTCTCGTTTTTTACCCCCCGCTCCTTTGAGGTGCGTTAGTTGCTCAGCGTCGTTCCCGACCCTTCAAGCGCTATGCGCCCATCTAAACTCCCCCGCGACAACGTGCACTTTTGCGCCCGACAATTGCCCAGTTGTGGATGCCGATCGCCACCTTCTCGCGCCGTGCACTTTTTGCGGACGATACTTTCGGAGCGGTGGCCTTAGTAGACACCTACATTCCTGCTCTCACCGCAATACTACGCCATCCCAACAGCCGGCATACGGTGCTTCGCTCCCGCGTGGTCGGCCGTCCCCGCCGCATCCCCAGTCCTTGCCCCCCGCCGTCCAATGGTGCCTTAATCATGGGGCCACTGGCGGGGAGAACTCTAAAGCCTTCTTCGAGTCCTACCTCCTTTCTTTCCGATCTAGTACGTCCTCGAACGGCGTCCCCCCTTCGGTGGTACGCCTCGTCAAGCCGGTCTTCGAGGAACTTGTCGGTTGCGTTTTGTCTTTCCGCGGTAGGGCCACCCAAGGGGCTTCCGCGGAAGCGGCTTGGGCGGCGTTGCTTTTATTTCCGCGCTTAGTTTTGCGCCCCATGGCTGATTTCACTTCTGCGGGGCATCTGCCCCCTGACCCGGTCGCCGATTACCGTGACAACCGCTTAGCCCATTGGGCGTCAGGAGATCTTGATACATTGTTTTCCGCCGCTCGCGCCCACGCATCCCTTACCAATGGGCGGGCACCGCCACCTACCTCACTTTCGAGGGCCGGTACCGACCCCATCTCCCCTTCGCAACCCTTTCATAATGGCGTCTCGGCCAAGGTCGCCAACCGGGCGGCTAGTCTAGCTGCGGTTGGGGAGTACCGCCGTGCTATGGAGGCCCTAAGCTCCAACCCCGTTGCAAGTGGTCGTGGGGTGCACGAGGAATTATCACGGTTGCACCCACAAGACGATGACGACCTCGCGGACGTGTTGCCGGATCCCTTCTCCCTCCCTCGTATCAAACTCCGCGCTTCGGAAGTCGATATTATGGAGGTCGTTGCTAGATGCCCTCGAAAATCTAGTCCTCACGTCGACGGTTGGAGGTTTGAAACTCTTCGCGCGTTGGGTTCCCCTTGCACTCTCACCGGTTTAGCCGAAGCCATCGTGAACGCAGAGGTTCCACCCGGCGTTGCTTCATTCCTTGCCTCTGCCACACTTATCCCGCTAGACAAGCTCGATCCCGAACAACGACGCGCACAAGAGCAAGAACTTCGCGACCAAAAGGGGACGTTGCGCCCGATTGGAATTGGCTCCGTTTTAGTTCGTTTCGCGAATCGCGCGCTTCTCGCCGTAATTGGTGACGAAGTGTCTCAATGGTTGGCTGCTCGGCACCAATTTGGCGTCGGCGTTCGCGGCGGGGCTGAGATCGTACAATTCATGGTTCGAGCCGCGCTTGACGCTTCACCGGACTGGGCGGACATGCAAGGCGACGCATCCAACGCGTTCAACGAGTTCCTGCGGCGTCCCTTGTTTGAGGAGTTGTCCGCAAATCCCGCGCTTCGACCGTTGCTCCGCGTCGCTACTATGTTGTATGGCCGTCCATCTACCTTGTACGTTTACGACTCATCAAATGCTCACGGCCCGGCCATGCGCATTCCGAGTACCCGCGGAGTCCATCAAGGTTGCGTCCTCGGGGCCATGTTCTTCGCAATTGTTGCCTCCAGGGTATACAAGCAATTGGCTGCGATTGCCCCGAACGAATCCGTTCTCTGCGGTTATTCTGACGATGTTCACTTCTTGGGACCCCCTCCGTCTCTCGTGGCTATTGGCGACGCTATGCCGGAGGCGTATGCTAGCGTTGGCCTCACCGTAACCATCCGCAAAAACTGTTTGTATTCCCCTTTGGGTGTCGGTGATGCTTTCGATAACTTACCCGACGGCCACATCATGCGGGGAGTAAATGTCTCCACGGAAGGGACGAAAGTATTGGGGGGGCCAATGGGTACATCCGATTTTGCTCGAGACGTGTTCGAAACGGCCTTAAGTAAGTATGAGGCCTACGGCGAACGTCTAAGGGGTCTAGCGGCTCACCGGCACACTCACACTGCGCTTCGTATCCATCAACATTGCAACCGCCGCTTCGGACACTTTGCCCGTACAGTCCCCCGAGGTCTTGGCAGGGGTGAGGGCTACGGTGACACCGTCGAAACATTCCTCGAGCGCGCTGACAATGCCACCCTAGATGTGGCGGCTGAGATATTGGGCCTTCCCGCATCTAGCCTACCCAGCAACACTCGCTCCGAGATGTCTCTTCCCATACGTTTCGGCGGCATGGGGGTGGGGGATTTGGCTGCCTTGGCGGATGCGGCCCATGTCGGAGCGGCCGGTTTGGCAGTGGGCTCAGCTATTCGTTTCCTTACAACACAAGACGCTCGCGTGCGCGGGGATTCCCAAGACGATGTTCCAATGGAGCCGACCATGTATGGACGGTTAGCGAGTGCTATGACCACAGCGGTGTCCCGTAGGCACGGTACACCGGACGGAGACGACGGCGATAACGAACCCATGTGGTCGTTAGAACTCGCTTCGTCGTGGGCGCGCTTGGACGCTGCGTGCGGTTCTCACGCTCTCGCCGAGTCTGAACCCTTGATAACCACAGCCTTAGCGATGCTCCCCCCGAAACGTCCAACGGTGGCTCGCGCCGGCTGCGTTGCCGAAGCCCGATCAAACAACGAGCAGATTGCCCAGTCCCTTGATGGCCTACCCTCGCTCGTCCCTCTTTCTGCGTTTGCCACGGACATCTTTCCAAAGCTACAAGCCGACATCAGTGAGCGTGTCAACTTGTTTCGCTTCGCGAAGCTCGCTCCCACGTTTTCCAACCGCGCTCGGCCGGAGTCTAGGCGTTTTGTATCTCGTCTCGGCCACGGCGCCCTTGCGTTTTTGGCTTCGGACCCGCCTACTTCGGGTCGCCTGGGCGAGCTCCGTGAAAAGTTCCCTGAGCACTACGACGCAGTTTTCCGCGTCGCGGTCTGTCGCATCTTCGGCCTACCCTCATCTCGCATCCTCTCTTCTCTACGCTCCCCCACTGCTTGTGCTTCTTGCCATCTCTCGGTTCAAGCTATGCGGGGTGCGTTCTCGTCGGCGGGTGTTGACATGTCGGATGATGCGTGGGCCACTGCTTTTGCGGACCATTTGGCTCGTTGCGGCGGAGATGCTTCGGTCCACACCGCTCACTCTTGGTTAGTGACGGCCCTTGCGGAAATCATCTCCGAGGTTCGTGGCGCACTCGGGGTTGGCGTCGAGGTCCTCACAGATCCCACGATGTTAGTTCAACTCCCCAACGGCAACGACGGTCTCCCCGCGGATGTGGGTGTCTTGCACTATCACGGCATCCGAGGCTCAAAACTTGCCCTTGATGCCGTGGTTTCCGGTTTGTTCGGCGTGTCTAGCCCCCCGTCACCCGAAGTCGCTCTCCGCCGTGCTGAGAAGACCAAGTTCGAGAAGTACTCGGAGGGGTTGAGGAGTCGCCCCGACATCCGCTTCATTCCCTTTGCAGTCACGGAATTTGGTACTCTTGGCGGCCACGCCACGGCTTTCTTGACGGAGCTAGCCAAGCAGGCAGCCGCATCTAAAGGGATGCACGTGGGCAAGTTGTTGGCCTCCTGGCGTCGAAAGGTCTCTCTCGCCGTCCATGTTGCTCACGCGGACAACGTCTTGCGTGGTTTGTCCGCCGCTGCGGACGGCACGGAGGCCGCTTCTTCCTCGGCTGGGATGCCTTCTCCGGCCACGGCGCTCTTCACCCGCGCCATGGGCCGCAAGCGTCCCCGTGCTTCCTCGAGCGGCGCGTGAGGCGCCGCTTGTCGCCTCCAAGTGTTGCATTCTCGGCGTGGCTTAAGAGTTTCCTTAGTATAATCTGCTAGGTTTATGCACAATGTAGTGCTTTCCTTTTGCTGTGCTTTTGATTCCGTGATCCTCTTGTCACTCTTGCCCTCTTGTTTCCCCTCCCACTTTCCCTGTCCGTGCTCATCTGGTTCTTCTTGTAAGCAAAAAACTTCATTTCATCATATCAAGCATGTAGAATCGTAGCAAATAAAAAAATTCTTACAAGAGAAAGCAGTGGAGGCCACCAAGCAAGAAAAAGAAAGAAAGGAAGAAAAAACCTAAGCCCGAGGAACAGGAAGGCATGCCACAGCACCAGCACTGCCCTCCTGAAAAGCGTCGCGGAGATAAGAACCCAGAGTGCCATGAAGAGCAGCAGAAAGACGTTGCATGAATTCTCGTCGCACATCCCCCAAAAAACGCCGAAACGGAAGAGAAGTAGATCGACGAACAAAATGTTGCATGTAGAATCGTAGCCATATGTAAAATTTATTATAATTCAATGAGCGATCATTTATGGTCGTTCATATTGTTAAATTACACAGGGGGTATATTAGCAAGCGTTGCCATTGCGCTTCGCAAATCTAAACGTCCTGGCTACCTTTACAGTCGTTGCCTTAGTAAAATAGTCACCCTATATACGACGCGCCGCACACATCGTTAGACCCCCTTCTGCTTTTTGCGCGAGCACAGCTCTCGCAAACGGCATCTAAACTCTAGCAATCTAGCAAGGTATCCAACGATCTCTATATACCACCGAGTGTGTAAGGAAACCTACGACACATTGATGTCAGACTCTTTGCCTAAACACTTGTATCCAATTGTTGACGTTTTTGAAGTAGAGTCTTCCATCCCTACATAAGTCGCGAATTTAACATTGTTAGTGCAACAACTTTTGCAAAGATTAGAGGGCCACGACAATCAGCGGACACCAAACAGAAAACATCAGTAGAACATTCATGAGCCAACGACCTAAGTCAACGTCTCGGGTGGTATCAAATGGAATGCAACCCCATCAATTCTGCCGCACTACCCGACGACGCGTACCTCGTCCCGCGTGAATGGGTAGAAGCCTTGCCGACGGCTTATTCTAAAGGACCGCCGCCGGCGAGCGTCACGCGACCTAGCATATGGCGTCCACGCCACGACGAAGGCTACAAGTTTCTAACCGAGGAGCGCCGCATCACTCATAGAGATGAGTATCGACACCTACCCTGCTATGGAACGTATAATACAACCTTCGACCCGGCACTCGAAACGTTTATGGACGTAATCCGTCCGGACACCTATTCCTCTCAAAAGTTAAAAGGAAGCGGACGCTTTGGGTCTATTCGACGCGACTAGGAGAACGCACATAGCATAATGCAGCGCGCGCGAGGAAAACGTCGCGTACATGCGATGCTTCAACTGCAAGAAACTGCTCACGGGGGACGAACGGGTCGCCGAGCGGCTCGTATACTCCATATTCTTCGACACCAAGCCAAGGGACCGGAGCGCTAACGGAGTCGACGGCCTCCTCGCAGCCTTCCATGACAAACGCCTCGAAGTCGGCCTCCACGCCGCAGCAAAAGCACAAGTGTCAGCCCAGTTCAAACAACAACCGACAGGAGGGGTAACCTCAACCAAGGCAACAAGGGCGACCGAGCAAGAGGCAAACCCAAGGACAAGGGGCCGGCCCCGATCAAGGGAAAACCGGAGGCGAAACCCGACAAGCCCAAGCTCCGCCCACACCCTAAAGCCAAAGTCGAGCACGAGCATAGGGTTGGCGGGGTGAACCGCCGGGCCGATTCATGCAAACCCGTCTCCGTTTACATGCGTCATCGCGTGCGGCGAAGCTGAAAGGAGTGGGAGAATATCTGCGCGAGCGTGCAAGTCCTACACTGGATCCGGGAGGGGGTCTCTATCCCTTTCCGACACAACCGACCACCACCACCCTTCACCCAAGGCGTATTATTACTAGACGCCACACCGGAGCAACTTGCGTTTGTCGACGCGGAACTACCAAGATTCGTCGCGACATGAGCGTGGGAACACTCTACTAATAACATGTTCATTTCGAGGCTATTCCACGTCCCGAAACCCGGCAAGAAACAGTGGCTTCTCATCTCCGATATACGCCACTTCAACGACTACTGCACAAGAAAACGCTTCAAGATGGAAACTATACTCGGCGTACGACACCTCACTCGGCGTGGCAACTACATGTTCAGCTTCGACCTGCATGGCGGGGTCTACGCGCAAGTGATCGCCCGAAAGATTTGCAAATACTTTACGGTAAATGTTCGCGGCCATCTCCATCGCCTAGCTTGACTACCAATGGGGTGGTGACTCTCAGCTTTTCACTTTCGTCGCCTCACGGAGACCTTCGTTCGCTACCTTCGGACAACGGACCCAAAGAGCCCCCCTTCCCTGACTAGTAGACGAGACACTACCTCTTGAGAAAGCGATGGAAAGGAGCGAGGGTGTAACCGTACGCCGACGGCTTTCTGTTCTTCGCCTTTTCTGAGCAAGAAGCACCCCAAGTCCGCGAGCGCCTCGCCAAGCTCCTCGGCCGACTCGGTCTACTTCGCCACCCGACCAAAGGATTTTGGGAGCCAACACAGTTTGGGATCCACTTGGGCATCAACATCAATTCGGCAACGGGTTATTTCTTTGCCCCCGCGGACAAGCTGCAGAAGATAAGCACACAAGCAAGGCGTTTAATCGGGCGAGCGAGCAAAAACTCGCGATAGCTACCGGTGTGAGACCTACTATCACTCGCTCGTCAGGCGCAGCATTTTTTTCTCGTTGTACATGCAAGTCGCTTCTTCATCCGAGAGTTACACTACGTCATCGGTGACAGATAGGGCGGCAAGGTCCGGATGGCTCCGCCGATCAGACGCGACTTTGCAATGGTGGACATAGGTACCGACTCAGTCGAACGGAAAACCATGTTGATCCGTGCATACACGTTCAGTATGGAAGGTAACTAACGCATACGTAGTTACAATAACAGTCACGCAAATAGGACAATCACAGAGACAATCAGCCCGAGGCTTGTTGCCGGGACAAAGGGAGTGGGAATTCCCGACTCGGTCACCTTGGCGAGTCGCAATTGGACATGCTCTTGGCCACTCCGGTGGAGGGTGTGGCATTTTCTGCGTCGGAGAAGTTGGGCTTTTGTCAGACATATGCTATGTGTAAGTCGCACGTCCGTCGTATCTCGCGTGAGCCGGCTGACCGGAATCTTGGTGTCTTTCAGGTACAAGGTTTGGAGTTCTGCGGTCCTATAAGTGTTCCGGCGGTACAACTTGTGTGCATTTGATTTTCGCAGCCGTTTCATGTTGTATGATGCGGTCTGCTCCAAGGATGAGGCTCCCGCCTCGTTCCGTCGTATGTTGACTACCATCCGTTCTCTTGGGCACACGGTTCGTTGTCTTCGGGTGGACAATGACACGGTGCTCTTAGGTGCTGCCTTCCAAAACCTCTTGGATGAGTTCAACATCGCCGTGGAGATCACTGCGCCTTACGTGCATTGGCAACATGGCCGGATTGAGCGGCAGTGGGGGACATTGGTCCCGATGGCGCAGTCAATGAATTGGCAAGCCGCGGTGCCTGAATCGTATTAGGCTCTAGCGATGGCCGCTGCGGTCCATGTCCGCAATCGTGTGCATAGTGGCGGAGCCGGCGGTGTACTTTTCATCTTGGCGACCGGTAGACGAGCTGGATTGAGCTCCATGCGGGTCTTCGGCTGTCCGGTCTATGTCTACGTTTATAAGTCTCAAAGCCGCAAACTTGATGATCGCGCGTGGAAGGGTGTATTTGTGGGTTACGCTTCCGAGTCACCGGTGTGGTTGGTGCACAATCCTGCTACTCGTCGGGTGGAGAGCAGCCGCGACGTGGTGTTCGACGAGGCTGCTCTCCTCTCCATGGGGGAAAGCAATGCGGAGCAACGCAATGATGATGAAGGGGACAACATCCCGCGTACCATGTGTAGCGAAGAACCGGATACCCCTTCGGGGGAGTCGCCGCTACGGGAGCCGTTGCAACATTCCGGGTCGATGGAAGATGAACGGGACATGCATTCGGGAAGAATCCACGTCCAAGGCATAATTTTCGATCCACTGCCTCACCACAGCAATATGTACCCAGTCCAAGGTATAATCTCCGTTCAACGAGAGCTCCATGAGATGGATGGACTGCGGGAAGTACCGCAGAAATTAAGCCAACCAGCAGCCCGATCGTTCAAGAGCATGTGTCATACAAGCAAGCGCGGAGGAGTCCCCAATCGGGGGAGTGGGAGGCAGCTATCAAGAGCGAATACCACTAACTTGTATCTCGAAAAACCTGGACATTGGTCCCTTGTCTTGCCGGCCACAAGCTCGTGGATTCCAAGTGGTTGTTCAAGCTGAAGCGCGATGCAAATGGGCAAATTACAAGGTAAAAAGCAAGACTTTTGGCTCGTGGGTTCACTCAGGAGAAGGGTGTGGACTACCACGAGACCTTCGCTCCCACAATGAGGGTGGTTTCTATTCGGACGTTGCTCGCGGTTGTTGCTTATAATGATTGGGAAGTGAAACAACTTGATGTGGTGACGGCATTCTTTGAGGCCGATATCGAGGAGGAAATCTACATGAGGCAGCCGGAAGAATTCCGTCACACCGAAAACAATGGAGAGGGGTGAGTGTGCATGTTGGTCTCAAGCAAGCTCCTAGGAACTGGAGTAAGACAATCATAATATGGCTAGAGGAGTATAACTCCAGCCAATCCAAGGTGGATCCCGGTATTTACGTCTTGATCAAGGAGGGTGAGCTTTATGTCTTGGCGTTGTACGTGGATGACAACATCATCGTCGGACCAGCGGGTAGCTTCATCGTTGGGTTCAAGTCGGCTTTCGGCGTGAGGTTCAATGTGCAAGACCTTTGTCCAATATCTTGGTTGCTTGGCATGAAAGTCGAGCGTGATCGTGGCAACCGCATCATCAGGATTGTATAGCTCCAATACGTCTTAGATATGCTAGAGCGCTTCAACATAGTGGACTGCAAGCTAGTGGGCTCACCCATGCCGGTCGATGCTTTGAGCAATTGTTTGGAGACGTCGACATCAAAGTTGCCTCCCGGTTCAGTGCCGTACCTTAGCTTGGTCGGTAGCTTGTTGTACGCTTCCGTAAACACACGGCCCGACATCACCATGGCTATTAGCCACCTTAGTAGGTACATGTCCGACCCCTCTCAGTCACATTGGGAGCAAGCCAAGAGGGTCCAAAGGAGGCAAACCTTCGGAGGCAAACCTTCACCAAAGATGGTAGGATGGTCAGATGGTCAGATTCTGACTACGCGAATGATATTGGCGAGCGGCGATCTCGCATTGGGTATGTGTTCATGCTCAACGGTGCAGCGGTGAGCTGGGAGAGTCTGCGGCAACAAATTGTGGCGCTTCCGACAACGAAGGCAGAATATATGGCGCTAACTGCTGCCACTCAAGAGGCGGTGTTTTTTAAGCAACTGCTCCATGAGTTTCACCAAGACTCTGGGTCTGCCATCACCATTCACCAGGACAATCATAGTTGTGTCGCACTCAGCAAGAATAGTATGACGACCATACGCAGCAAGCACATGGACGTGAGGTACCACTTCTATTAGGCGAAGGTGTAGAGCGGAAACATCGAGGTGCAATATTGTGCGACGGAGAACATGCTTGGTGATGTGCTAACCAAGCCATTAGTGAGTGCAAGGCACATCAAGTTGTGCAATGCCAGCATGAGCTTGCCTGCGTAGCAACGGGGGGTGTTGAAAGACATAGTTTTGTGTGGTAATCAAGTTGCTGCACAGCAATGTTGGTCGAGTAACATCGTGATAGTACGACTGTGGCTCAACACTATAAGATGATAAGCCAAACAACAATAGAGTGGATTATGCTGTTGATGGTGGCAAGTTGATGAGCGTACATCATCTAAAGGCTCAGAATATACGTTGGCGTGTGCTCACCACAAGGTGAGTGCGTGTCGTGTGATAGGTAAGTGCTAGGCACTTGCTAAGGGTGAGATGACATGCAGTGTCACTCAGTGAGTATAAGCCTTCCTTATTGCCCCGTCAACTTTCACAATGTTATATCGTTGGGCGATCGACAACCGCGACAAACTAGTCGGCTAGTCAGCGGACACTCTTACGAGCTAGATGCAACTCGTCCTAAGGGACATCAAGGTTAGCCCTACGGACGGCTTCGCGTGGACATCGCACTCACTCCGCAAGGGAGCGACAACAACAACTTATGCGATTGGAGTGAGCATGCATAATTGTTTTTTCGTCGATAGGTGACGGAGTCAAGCGTGATACTCGACTACATCGACCCCACTGTCGTACCTACGACACCGGATTGGTACTTCTTTGGTTGGCGTACGCCTTTGGGCGGCTAGCCAATTAAAATTGAAATTGTATTACAACAATGTCGGCAAACTAGACCGACTGTTGTCTAACGGCCATCAATACGCTGCTACCTAGGACACCTTAGAGCATAGATTGGGCCGGGTACTCTTCGACCAAGTACACCTATCGACACACCTATCTGCATTGTGTGCCGACGTTCCTCGGAGGTTAAAAAGCTATAAGCAACCGCAGTAATTGCCACAGTCCCCCCGCTTAAGCGGTAACAAAAGAAATAATTTTGCAATCAAAATAAGCAGATCTAATAATAAATCCGCTTGTCAAGAATACAAAATGAAAGTTGCTGCTCTACCTTCACGATGCACGGCCCGCTCCCACTAAACCGGGTTGCCGACCGGCCTAGGCCGACCGGCGTTCGAGAGGGTCGACATGCCAGCCTAATCTAGCTCCCGCGTGAGTTAGGTCTTGCCGGTGAAAGAAGGGGAAAGGCCAGCGAAGAAAATCTCCTCATGCGGTCGCTCGTCGATCCCGCCGTCGCATCCCGTAAGCCCCGCCCCAAGGTAGTAGCCGCTCCTCCCGTCGCGCCTTTCCTCCTAGTCGAGGTCCCCCGTCACCTCGAGGGCAGGTGGGGGGACCAAAACTACCACGAAAAAAAGCTAGCGCTCATGCCGCCGCGCTGGAAAGATTTCCCGGCCATTTCCCCGGTTTTTTCTGTGCTGGTATCCGGATACCTGTCTGGAAAATCAGCTAGCGATCGTACCCTCCACCCACGGTTTGTGCGTTCATCGAGCACACTTGTTTCGAGTGCGAGCCTCCGCGCTTATCCGGGCTCGCACTCACTGATATTAGGTGCCCCTAGCGATAGTGGGTAACGGTAGAGTAGTGCACGGTCGCAATGGCCAGATCCAAAAAGGCCGCAGGAATGCGGAAATTATTCAAGCCCTCCGTACCTCATGAACACCCTCCCTTCTCGCCCGGCCATGCCTCTCACCCAGAAACACCACTTCCCCGAGTTTTGACCCCAGCGGAGACCGTGATGGAAATCGCGCGCGCCCCCCCCCGTCGATTTTTCCTCCCGGACTACATTCGCCTCCCGCAACTCGCACCATGGATCAACCCGCCGCCACCCAGGACCAACTCACCCAGATGTATTACACAGATGAAACTCCCCATGAGAATAAGTGCCCCCAAGACGCCAGTGAGGCTCTAAACCATCCCACGACCGGAACCAGCCAGAGGCTAACCCCCAACCAACCACATAGTCTCTCACTTGGGCTTCTGCGGTACATGTTTCCTCTCCCGTCCCATCCACCCACCCCACCCTCCCAACCTTCGCCGACTTTTCCACCTGAGCGCGCCACCCGAACAACCCCGTGGTCCCCCGTCCCCTCACTCAACCTTCCCACATGGATGTTTCATGCGAAGTGTTTAGCACCCCCGCTGCCGACTCTTCGGTACTCATTATTCAACCTAAACAAGTTTACCCGCCCTATGATCGCCCTCATCCTCGCGGTCTCCACCACCACAACTAAGAAGATTATCGACGAGGTCGGTCGACGATGGGATATCAACCTCCTCCACGACAACATCTGCATCTACTCTACGCCCACCCCTTCGCCCCCAAGACTCCGGAAGGCCGCCGCAAATCCCCCCTCACTACCGGCGTGGTTCTTATCCGCATCAGCCGATGCGTGGTACCTATAGAGCTCCTCCACCGGCAAAACCACTCCTACGATCACAATAGTGCTCTCACCGACCACGAAGGTAGCCCATGTGAGACCTCCACCCAAGAGGCTGCCCACCATAACAACGCCGAGAAAGGTTGCCACCATATGTGGCTATCGGGTCATGTACCTCAAGGCCTCAATAACTACCAAGCTAAAGATCTCCTAATCTTTGCCATCGGGACGACGGACCAGCACAACTCCCGGACGTAAAAAAAAGGCTCTACGCGGCGACGGACGAGGCGTGGAAGGATTATGAAGCCACGGACACCCACTACCCCAACCCAGTGATTTGCCCCCCACGTGGTACCCTCATGCAAGCGTTCGAGCTGCGAGGCGTCTACAAACCGCACCGCCCCACCCCCGTCGCCCGACTCGAACTAGTCTCGGCGCAATTTACGCAATGCTTGATCGACGCGCTCGAGGACACCATGTTAGCCTTCCTTATGGGGAACAAGCTCGCACACCTGTCGGTGGGGGGCATCACCCCCCTACTCAGCAAACAAAATGAACACATCCCACCGACTGCACGAACAGCCACCTCGACACTGCCCGCGGTAAAACCAACCTCCAAGCCCTCCTCTCCTCTCTCGGCGCGGCAGGATTAGACTTCACTACATACCAAGTTGAAGCAACGCTCACCGGCGACGGACTGAACGGAGCCGGTGCTATCGCTATGGGCACAACTGATATTACTATTACCGACACCCAAGGTAGTTCTCAGTCTCACCTCCCCTCTCCCACTTATCTACGCCACTACTCTCAAAAAATTCCATTCACCTTATGCCCGACCCGATTAGCCCTCGGTTCCTGCGAGTCAACCGCGTCCCAAAACTAGCGGTAGAGGAAGGCGAAATCTTACCCCCAAACCCGTCCGGCGCACCCAAGCCGCTCTTAACCATACCGCTCGGGCTACCGACCTCGTCGCCGATAGCACATGGGCCACCAACGGCCTACCCTCCCAAAAAACTCGACCTACGCGCCACCACCACATCACCGAACGACACAAGATTACCTTCGCCTCCGTCATGTTGAACGCACACGGCTCTAGACATATAAGGGACTCGGCCAAACTCGTCACCCCGGTAGACCACTCGTCCTACTTCACCCATGCTATCGGCAAAGCGATTTCGCCTACATGTTACAGCTCGCGCGCGAGCCGCCGCTAACCCAGCAGACAACTCTACTTTGCCCCGCGTCTTTGCTGAAGACAAAAACACCGATCAACTTACTAACCTCCGCCCGGGAGACACGAACTAAAACGACAAGCCCGTGGATATGGAGGAGGACACTCAACCGACAAATATACCAACCCCCACTCCAGCCCCCCCCCCCCCCCCATCCCGAAGGAGCACAATGGCAACAAGTCCGCTCCACAAAGCGTTGCCTCCCCAGAGCCCCGGCAGACTCACGTGCTACCGACGAATACGAGAAGCGTGTTGTCTTTGTCCGGCTAGCGCTTCGATCTGCCTCCCACCTCATGCAAGAAACTCGCAGAAGAATACCCCGCCTTGCCGGTTGAGGACCCTTTCATGCTTTTCACACCCGGCGGGAAAATGCAACGCCCCGACCATGACTCCACGCGCTCCCTTCCACCCCGTCCAGCAGCCTCCACTGCTTAGCTGCCCATGGCCCCTCCCATGCGAGTCCGCCGCGGTGGAAATCTCGCCGAACGACATCTTCCGCCGATCCACACTCGCCCGGCCCCCATCGACTGCCCACTCCGCCGGGGGCAGACTCGGATAAGCACCCGCCCCTCGACCTAAGCCCCGGCCGGAAATGCCCACGGTGGGACGTCTGCGATTGCCTTAACCGTTCTTTCCCCGAGGCCGCGACTTGAGTGGGCAAGGGAAGAGAAGGGGACTAGCATGCCAATCCCTTAGGAAGACTATCAAAGTTACCGATAGCACTAATTGTTTGTCGTTTCTTTTCCGCGGTGAAAGAGGATTCTGTGGATTACAAAATTACGGGACTTTTCCGTTGAGCAGTAGATAATGAAGTGTCTTCAAGCGGCCGTGATCAACGCCGTCGCAGCGAATGTTGCCGGCCGCCGCGTATCGTGAAGATTAGCGACACATTGTTTTCCATGCGGGTACTTGTCTGCAAAAACACATAAAAAAAGTTCATTCTTTCTACGAATATTATTAAACGGTGTCGTTAATGCCACTACGCAAACCCTAACAATCAAAGATACCTAGCGAACGGATCACGTGGAACGCACAGAGACATCAACCGTTGACTCGGTATAGTTGTAAAATGTAAGTCATTTTCATTTTCATATTGTAAACTAACAACGTGGGACATAATAAGCCGATTTATCGGTACTTGTTGCAGAACATCTATTTTAATTTCAATTCACGACTTACTATTGGCAAATTGTATAACCATCTACGTGAATTCAAAAACATGTATCGCCACAATAAATTGTAACTTGTTTAAGGGGTGTCAAACATGTGTAATTATTTGCTTGTTCTTGAAATGAGTGAAAAAAACAACAAATATTGTCCTCGATGAGCATAAATATTGTCGCTCTTGACAACAAAAATGTTCGCAACGTTATACTCGTCGTCGTCTTTGTCATGAGTCGTGATTGGAACATAAGGGCGTCACGTAGCGATAGGACATAGCCGAAGTTTGTTAACATGAACCACATTATTTAAGCGTGTAGCAGTAGATGGTAAAGCCCGTCGGCACCCGCAAAGTTTCTGCCGCGCTTCATTTACGGGTCCCTGACAATAGTAGCAAAACATCGAAATAATTTCGCCACTGCAAATTAAGCACGCGGCATCAATACATAAAATCGCTTCAATAGCAGCTAGTGTGAGGAAAACCTCAAACACCATCATATCGGCGGCTAAGGGAATATAACCCTCAAAACTTCCGTCGATGACTCGATGCATGTGGCTCGATGGCTCGTTGCGCATACTAAACTTATTCAAAACTGCTCCGCCCTCATTGAGCATCCCCGCTCCGCCCGCTGACATTTTTCCGGGTTGACCTCATATGCTTTGTCCGAAATCTTAACCCGGGACTAATGAACCCGTAAACATGCTTCGACTCGGGCGCCCGCCGGCGGCGCAATAGCGACGGCCTCGGAGTGGGGTGCACTCGCATGCAAGTCGACACCACTCCCATTTGCACATTGTGATCGCCGGTAACCCTCACTACGCACGTCCGTGCAAGGCATGAATACGACATGGGGGCACGCGGGATGGTCCGATACCTGCGAGATGCGGGATTATGGGTTGTTGACCAAAAGCTATATTCAAAATGCTTGTAATGGCAACACTTGTACATGGCGTTCGCCGGGCCGTTCGATATTGTATTTCACGGTCTAATACCCTTTGATCCTCCCAAAGCAGTGATATATATCAAAAGTTTGAGGTATCGAGGCGGGTACGGGCGGATTTGCGGCGCGAGAGGAGCGTTGGATCCGGAGAGGGTAGATGGGAAGAGGAACGAGGGCATGGCTTTCGGTGTTCGTTCCTTGGCGCCACCGTATTCTTGGGGTATTGATTAATTTTTTATATTATGTACCAATAAATCGGTTGCTGTCTCAAGGCATTCCCAATATTGTGATCAAGGTCTTAGGAAGTTAGGAATAGGGTTTTACACCGTGAAGGCGTGGGGTCTCCTTATCCATCCTTCTCCGTTGGCGGTAACAACCTAATATCAATCATACATACCAATACATAGCGCTACAATTGTACATATGGAAAATAATTATGTCGCTAGTCTCCACGATACGCGGTCCGCTTCCGCCGCTCGAGGGCGTTGATCAACTCAGTTGGCTTGCATGTACTTTTCGAGTCGGGCCAACCTGACCAAGGCTCATGTGCGACTTCGGTCGTGTCTGAGCTTGGGGGGGAAGGCACGCGAACCCTCAACCCCCCCCTCCCCGCACAAGTAGTCGAAGGCGCCGACTCGATCCACGCAAACCCTCGTCCGAGACAACAGCCGCTCCTCCCATCGCAGGTGTCATCCCAACACATGCTTCCCGTTCTATTCCAAGAAAAAAAATCTAAAAATAATTCTACTTGTCGAGAAATGCAAAACTAAACTGCTGCTCGTCCTTCACGATGCCCGGCCCGCTCCCACCGAACCGGGGTGCCGACTGGCCAAGGCCGGTCGGCATTCGTGAGGGACGACGGGCCAGCCTAATCTAGCTCCCGCGTGACTTCGGTCTTGCCGAAGATAGGAGGGGAAAGGCTGGCAAAAAAACCCTCCTCGCGTGGTCGCTCGTCGATCCCGCCGTCGCATCCCGCAAATCCCGTCCCAAGGTCGTAGCCGCGTCCACCGACGCGACGGTCCTCCTTGTCGAGGTCCTCCGCCACCTCGAGGGATAGGTGGGGGGGACCGAGACACACAAACATAGAAACAACTGGCGCTCCTGCCTCCGCGCCTGAATTTTCCCCGCTCATTTCCTCGGTTTTTTCTCTATTTGGTACCCGGGTACCTGTCGGTTAGTCCGGCGTGTCCTCCCCCCTCTGATCGCGCGTCCACATAGCAAACTTTGTTGAGGTTGGGGCCTTCGCGCTCACCCGCCCCCCCCCCCCCCCGCAAGGGTCTCGTCTATCCGGGTAGTGGGTGTCGAGGAAGGGGGAGGGGGTAGGTCACCGTAGTCGGATCCGGCGGGCCGCGGGCGCACGGAAGTTATTCTAAAAACCCTCCATACGGGGTTTTCCGGCGGCGCCGACCCAAAGGGTCGTCGCCGCCAGATCTTGTCGCTCCTTCCCTCGCGACTAGCTTCCTTGCCGCCCAAGCTTAATCCCCCCCCCGGGAGATGTAACTTGTCGGCGTAGCGGCGCGCTAGTGAGCGCCCTACCCTAGTGTTGCTCCCCAACTAGCTCGACGCCGGGTACGGATATTAGTTTAGTTTCCTAAAAAGCCCTCCGTACATGGCTTTCCGGCGGCGGCTGATCCTGAGAATCGTCGCCGCCCCACATAGCCGCTCCTCCGTCTGCGACCGGCCACCGGCCTGCGCCATGTCTTGCCTCACCCCCCGGGAAGGGTCGATTGGCACATGGTTGGTCGACGGCTAGCGAGCGCCCTTTCCTGGCGCTGCTTCCCGGTTGACCGCCACCAGCTCCAACACCCGCCTCCCACCGCTGATCCGGCCGTACCCTCCTCGCCTTCAAACGCTCATGTTGTACATGCCCCACCCCCTCGAGGTAGGACTATATATATTCAGTAGTATCTCACCGCGAAAAAATATCGGACGGGCCGAGCGGGAGATCTTGGTGCTGGTATTGCACAGAAATTATTTTTTCAAAAGCCCTATGTACAAGGTTTTCCCGACAGCTGCTGATCCTACGGATCGAGCTGTCGGCCCTCTTAGCCCCCTACCGTGCCAGGCCTGGCACGGCTACGAGGTTTCCAGCGCCCACCACGGGGAGGTGAGGGGATGCCGACGGGCCTGCGAGCGCACCCCCCTCCGGGGCCGCCGCCTCTGCGCCGCCGGCGGGCGCCCTTCCCGACAACATACTTCCATGCAAAAGATACGCGCTACCTATAAACAACACCTACGACCAATGTGACACCTTCCTTGACACAAGCTAGGACGACGGCTAGACCTCGGCTAACATGAGGGGAGTGGTACCACTAGCATCCCGTTGCCTACTCTACATGTACAAGGCAATTAGTTGCCATTTAGTACTTAATATTGTGTTGTTAGCGGTACCATGTTTCCCTCTTAGTGGCGGTCGGCCGGCCATGCCGGTGCTTTTGCCGACCGCCAATCTCGCTCTCCTCTCTCGTTTCCGTTGTCACCATAGCCGGCCCCCTTGTGGGCCCCTCTCACCTACCCCCTCCCATCTTACCGTCACATGGGGATATTCGGGATCTAAATCCCAACGATGTGCTGGTAATTCTCAATTGAAATTGAAATTGATTGACAACAAAACCGGCCACCGGGACCGAATGCTATCTAACGGCCATCACATGCTATGCCATATGGGACACTTAGGAGCAGTGATAAGGCATGGTACTTTTGCGACTACGTACATCTATCGACACACCTATCTACAATGTGTGTCATTGTTCCTCGGGGGTTAAGATTGTTAGCAGCCAAATTATTTGCCAGAGTCCGCATGCCTGAGCGGTGACATAGAAATAAATATTTTGTCAAGGAAAAGTAAATCTAAAAATATAAGAACACTTGTCGTCAAGAATGTAAAATGTCGTGATTTGGCAAGAAGGCCACTAAGCAAACAAACAAACTTTTCGATGCGTCGGTTAAGTTTATGGCCAAGTGAGCCGAAGGCCCGGGTGAATACAAGCGAGGGGCAAAATTTTAGCAAATAGGCGAACCACGGTCTAAAGCCTATATTCCAATTAAAAAAAGGTACAGGGCTCGTAGGAACACGGCTCGGCCGGTACACGGCTCGCGGGACAAAAAAAACACGAGCCGTGTTCCTCGCGCTTTCTGGTATTCCAATTAGGCCGGTACACGGCTCGGACCGCAGTACATACGGACTTTATATCGGGCTTATTATCCTACGGCCTTTTCTGCGCAGTCATCCCGCCAGCACACACTCTCTCACCAACACCTTACCGCACCCGCGCCCGTACCACGATGCTGGATCCGAGGCGCATCACGCTTGTATGGGCCGTGGCCTTGATTTTCGGCTTGGCGGCACTCGTGAATGCCGTTCCGCCCGCGCCAGATGTGGTGATGGGTACGGACCCCTCCGGCGGGAGCGCAACCTCAGCGTACTGGTGCAAGCAAACACACACGCACGGCCACACACACACACACACACAGACGCGCGCATACATAAGCACCCGGTCACACACGCGATCACACACACACACGCACGCATAAGGTCACAGCACATACGCGCACGCACTCTCCCGCACACATAGTACAGTCACACGGTCAGACCCACATAGATATATAAGTGGATGCGTGATGCGTCTTCCGGCGTACAGCCGCGTAACCTGTCGGACCCGAAATAGACTGCCGTCTAGCTGTGCTTACATGTAACCATTCTTTCTGCGCGAACTGTGCATTCGAAACAGTCGTTTGCCCGTGCACGAGCGCGCCTACATATTGCCAGCTCGTCAGGCAACCGTTTTTTGCGAGAGCCCGATTGCGTGTGTGTGGGGGGGGGGTGGGTGTATGTCTCTGTGTGCCCCTCTCTCTCTCTCTCTCTCTCTCTCTCTCTCTCTCTCTCTCTCTCTCTTTGTGTGTATCTATGTGTGTGTGTGCGCGCGGGTGTGTACGTATGTCTCTGTGTGCATCAACAACAGCAACAACAGCAGCAGCAATAATAGATGTTGGAGTAGAAGCATAAAATAATAAATAAAAACGATAGCTACACAAGTAAAATAAGTGTGCCTGTGTGTGTGCGTCTCTGCGTGTGTGTGTGTGTGTGTGTGTGTGCATGTAACTCTCTCTCTTTCTCTCTCTCGTTGTGTGTGTATGAGTGTCTCTGTGTGCATCAATAACAGCAACAATAGCAGCAGCAATAACAGATGTTGAAGTAGAAGCATAAACTTATAAAGAAAAACAGCATCTGCACAAGTAGAAGAAGTGCGCCTCTGCGCGCACGCGTGTGTGTGTGTGTTGCATCAGCTTCCCAAACATAAGTATAACGACACAGATATTTACAGCTTAAGTTTGGTGATCCTGTTGTGTCTTTGCGGTGGCGTACACTCAAGCTCTACCCCCTCACAGCAACCGCTATTTTTGTATCAGACGCTTGCGAAAATCGCCTACGCGCCCACTCGCCGGAACTCCCTCCTACTAGAGCCGTCTCCGTCCTGCAGCGTGTTTTTTTTTATCCCGCGCTCCTCGAAGGTAGTCTCCGTTCCCGCGGGCCGGATTGGTACCGGGAACTTGCCCGGCCAAGTGCATCCCAAGCGCTCTCCGCTACCGTCACGCCCTCCCGACCACCTGTTGACCACTTGCTCCCGACCAAAGTAGAAAGGGGGTTCCCTTCACCGTCCAAGAAATCGCCAGCAACCTAAAGCGGGTGGGGTAGAGCCATATACAAAAGTTCGCGAGTCGGGTAGTGACAAGTCGGGCAGGTGGGCAAGGCGGGCGGGTACCTCAAAGATCACGCCCGCAACTTCCGCCTTGATGTCCAGCCACCTCTCCCATATTAGCAACGAGCGCGAAGGGTGGCACCGCAGCTCCACGCTTTGTTCGGCTGTTACCTTGCCCCCTGCGAAGAGGTACCTCATGCGGCCGAGCGCGAGCTGCTTGAAGAGAACTGCGGCACGCTCGCAAAGAGGTACCTCCACCCCCTTCAGCCCGCCATCGGGCGCCTCCTTCTACGTGGGCCCCAGCTCCGAGGCGGAGAGGGACGCCTCAAGCGCAACTTGTTTCTCCGCCTCGGTCCAGTGCCAACTTCCGGCTTGCGCGGCCCCCTCTTCGGAACGTTTGCGCCGAGGGATATTGGGCGGACTGTGCTAGCGATGCTAGACGGGATGCTGTAGGTGGTGGGAGTCTGCGTAGCGATACTGCGTAGCGATTATTTCTAGATACAGGGGAATATAGCCCCGCGCGACGCGAGGAACGGGATATACTGTATAATGTACTAGTTTCTAGAGCCGTGTACCTCCTCCCGGTACACGGCTCGGGCAAATAGGAACACGGCTTGAGGCTCAAGCCGTGTTCCTATTTGCCCGAGCCGTGTTCCTATTTGGCCGGTACACGGCTCGCGAGCCGTGTACCGTAATTGGAATACCTGTATTTTTGATATTTTCGGTACAGGGCTCGCGAGCCGTGTACCGCACGTCTAATTGGAATACAGGCTTAAGTTAAGACCCCGCCTTCCACATCGGTTTCGGAGCCGGGCTGCGGTCCGGAGAGAGCCCGGGGGAGCCATGGCAATGTCGTGACTTGGTAATTAGTGGCAAGAAGGCCACTAAGCGACATCCATCCCTTTTCGATGCGTAGGTTAAGCTTGTGGGCTAGTGTGCCGAAGGTCCCGGGTTCGAGACCCGCGAGGAAATAATTCTGTACATATGCGAGCCACGGTCCAAGATCAGACCCCACTTTTCTCAAAAAAATTAAATTGATGCAAGACCTTCACGATGCACAGCCCGCTCCTATAGACCCGGGGTGCTTACCGGTCTGCTCGTGAGGGGCGGTGCAGAGGCGGTGAGGAGCCTTATCGATCTCCCGCGCGCGCGCGAGGCTCCGGTCTTGCCGGGCATATGAGGGGACAGGCTTGCAACGACCCCTCCATCGATCCCGCCGTCGCATCACAGAAGCCCCGCCCGAAGGTCACTGCCCCTCCTCTCGACGCGGCTCCGCCTTGACGGGGACCCTCTTCACCTTGAGGGCTGGCGAGGAGGGGGTCCCAAACTAACATACAAAAGTAGCTTGCGCTCTTGCCTCCGCCCTCGAATATATTTCCCCCATATTATGTACATCTCAGGTTTCGCGGATGGTGGCAAAGTTCACCTAGTAACGGGCCTTAAAGCGTGCACAAGTAAGAGGCAAGCAAGGAGGGAAACCCTAACTACCGGGCACTTACATGTAGCTCATATTTTGTACAACATATGTAATTTAAAATTTGAAAATATTATTCCCTATGTTCTGCGTACAATATACAAATCCCAGTCGTACTATATGGATTACAAGAAGAACAACATAAACATAGACGAAAAAAGGGAGAGAAAAAAAGAGGGCAAGAGTGACAAGAGAATCACGGAATCGAAAGCAAGGAAAATTGAAGCACTACATTGTACACAAACCTGGCACATTAAATAAAGGAAACTCCTAGGCAACACTGAAACTGCAACACGTGGAAGCGAGAAGCGGCGCCTCACGCGCCGCTCGAGGAAGCACGGGGACGCTTGCGGCCCATGGCGCGGGTGAAGAGCGCCGTGGCAAGAGAAGGCATCCCAACCGAGGAAGAAGTGGCCTCCACACCGTCTGCGGCGGCGGAGAAACCACGCAACACGTTGTCCGCGTGAGCGACATGGACGGCGAGAGAGACCTTTTCGGCGCCAAGAGGCCAACAATTTGCCCACACGCATCCCTTTAGAGGCGGCTGCATGCTTGGCTAGCTCCGTCAAGAAAGCCTTGGCGTGGCCGCTGAGAGTATCAAATTCCGTGATTACAAAGGGAATGAAGTGGATGTCGGGGTGACTCCTCACCCCCTCCAGGTTCCTCTCGAACTTGGTCTTCTCAGCACGGCGTACAACGACTTCGGGAGACAAGGGGGCTAGAAGTGCCGAACAAACCTGAAACCACGGCATCACGAGCAAGTTTTGGGCCTCGGATGCCGTGATAGTGCAAGACACCCACATCCGCGGGGAGGCCGTCGTTGCTGTTGGAGAGTTGAATTGCCATCGTGGGATGTGTGAGAACCTTGACGCCAACCCCGAGTGCGCCACGAACCTCAGAGACGATTCCCGCAAGGGCCGTCACGAACCAAGAGTGAGCGGTGTGGACCGAAGCATCTCCGCTGCATGGAGCTAAATAGTAAGCAAAAGTAGTGGCCCACGCATCATCCGACATGTCAACACCCGTCGACGTGAACGCATATCACATAGCTTGAACGTGTGACGTCGACTTCTCCGCGTACGGAAAAGTTATTCTTGCCGGCTGGAACGCCCCCCACGCGACATTGACAAGCCCCGTCTCTTGACATTGACGGACGACACGGCGCGTTTCCTTTGACGACATGAGATCTCAAGCGGGTTACGACGAGTACCTCCACATAGGCTGCTATGCCTTCTTCGACAATTACGCCAACGCGGCAATTAGCGAGGGTCTAGACGCGCTGTCAACCGGCCCTCCTTTATCGACGGAGCAAACGGCAGCCGTTGCCCTCATCAAAGCGGGTCATTGCACCCACGCGGCGACGGAGGAGGCCGCCCGAACTATATTGGGCTTCCTCCGCCTTACCAAGGGCGGACAAACGAGCTCGGATCCGGATCGAGTGTTCGACGAAGTCGCCTACGAGCGTTTCTGCCGCCCGCTGTCTACCGCGGTCTCCGGCCCATTGGATGAGCTACGCCAAACGTTCGTGGACAAAACGCTCGAAGTTAGCATGCATGCCGCCAGCAAGGCAACAATAGGAGCAGCGTTCGCGAAAGCAACGCCATACAAGCCACCGGGACAAGACGCCAAAGCCAAGAAAGGGGCAGCCGATAACGCAAAGCCGCACTTGCAGCAGCCACAATAACTGTTGCAAGAACTTAGCCCGGCGACGGGACCAAGCCGCCCACGAAGAAGTGATGGTGTGGCCCGCCGCGCCGATTCTTGCTCCCCGTCATCCACCTACATGCGTCACCGCGTGCGGCTAAAATGGTTGGAGTGGGAGCATATTGGCGCGAGCGGTCAAGTCGTGAATTGGATCCGCCATGGCGTGCGGGTCAAATTCAAAAATGGCCTACGTCCCAAACCATTCAACCACGGAGTCTATATTATGAAGGACGCCACCCAGCCCAAGCTAGACTTCCTAGCGACAAAACTTCCACGATTCGAAGCATGCGGTGCTTGGGAGCGCGCCCACAACCCCCGCTACGTATCCCGCATGTTTCTTGCCCCCAAGCCCGGCGTCAACAAGTGGCGTTTAATAATCGGCTTACGAGAACTCAACAACTATTGCGCGGAGTTTAAAATGTCGTGCGAAACACTCAAGCACCGCTGCCACCTCTCCCGCCCGTGCGACTACTTCGTCTCTCTAGACCTAGCGGACGGCTACTACACACTCGGCATCAGAGAGCAAGACCGCGATTTCTTCACGGCAAACTACAAAGGCGAACTTTGGCGCCTGGCGTGCCTCCCCATGGGCTGGTCCGGGTCCTCCTACTTCTTTTGCAAGCTAACTCATGCGTTCACGAGCTACCTCCGGCGGCGAGCTACGCCCCCGATCGCAAAGACGGGTACACCTCACAAGCCCTCGAGG
This sequence comes from Tetraselmis chui, assembly GCA_026401115.1. Taxonomy (NCBI): domain Eukaryota; kingdom Viridiplantae; phylum Chlorophyta; class Chlorodendrophyceae; order Chlorodendrales; family Chlorodendraceae; genus Tetraselmis; species Tetraselmis chui. Next base: position 100,791 of record JAPMLY010000459.1, on the reverse strand, counting down.
AGGTTTTTGCACCACATCCGGTGGCGCGAGACTCGACTTCTTCCCTACATGGACGACTTCATGTTCATGGCCCACTCGCGCGAAGCAACACTATTCCTACGCGACCGCGTCGAGGTGTTGCTACACCAACTCGGCCTCCAATGCAACCCCAAGAAAGGCCTATGGGAACCCACGCAGGTGGGCAACGACCTCGGCCTCACGATCGACCCCCGGAACGGCGAGTTACGAGCCCCCATCGACAATATGCAGACCCTTTTCGTGGGTACGGGAATATTTTTCCAAAAAACCCCCCCGTACCGGGCTTTTCCTTCGGCGTCTGATCCTAAGGACCGCCGCCGCCAGACCGTGCCGCTCCTCCGGCTGCGACCCACCTCCGTCCTGTGTAGCATCGGACCTCGCCCCCAGGGGAGACCTAAAATTCGCGCAAGGTTGGCGATTGCGAGCGAGCGCCGTGTGCCCTAGCGCTGCTTCCAAGTTATCCGCCGCTAGCTCCAACACCCTCGTCCCTCCGCTGATGCGTACCCTTCTTCGCCAAAAAAACATTTCGCAAACGCCGCTCCCGCCCCTTCGTCGGGAGAGTATCTGCGAGTATTTAGTCGCGGAATCGACATATCGGACTGCCCGAGCGGGAGATCCATGTGCCGGCGTACGGATATTTTGATTTTCCAAAACCCTCCGTACATGGCTTCCCGACAGCGGTTGATCCCGCTGATCGCGGCTGCCGGTACCTCGTTTAGCCCCCTACCGTGCCAAGCTTGGCACGGCTATGTGGTTACCAGCGCCCACCGCGTGGAGGTAGAGGTAGGTGCCGACGGGCCTGCGAGCGCACCCCTCTCCGGGGCCGCCGCCGCTGCGCCGCCGGCGGGCGCCTGTTCTAGATAATTCCCTTGTAAACATCGTCATGAACCTCGTGGTGCCTTCCTCGCAACCGCCATCTTGTGCACCCGCATTTGGCTCGACTAGTCCCTCCATCCCTTTCCGAGGACTTTTTGCCCCCCCCCCCCCCCCCTTGCTATTAGACATCGCTCCGTGCTTGGCCAGCTAAGAACATCATGGGATGGTTCCCAAGTGTAGAAGCATGACATGCGATGGGTATGGAGGCGAGTGGCATCGGCTTTATAACCCACTGGTAACAAGACAAGCGCGAATCCCCTCACATATTGGACGGGCGGTGATGCTATCTTAGTCTAGTTGATATCATGATGTCCAATGAGCTTAGTCTGGACATTATGTCCTGTCCAAAATGTAGTACATTATGTAGTTGTTATATCCGCATTACGCAACCACCATATGCTGGTAAACATATGGCGAATGAATTGTAAGAAAACAAGAACGTGGTACCCAGGAACATGTTTCCACGGGGGGGAATCCGGTTCCCGGGGAACCGGCTAAACTCTTCCTTAATAGAAATAAAATTTCTTACAAGAAAAAGCAGTGGAGGCCACCAAGCAAAAAATAAGAAAGGGGGGAGAAAAAAAATCTAAGCCCGAGGAACAGGAAGGCATGCCACAGCACCAGCACTGCCCTCCTGAAAAGCGTCGCGGGGATAAAAACCCAGAGTGCCATGGAGAGCAGCAGAAAGACGTTGCATGAATTCACGTCGCACATCCCCCAAAAAACGCCGAAGCGGAAGAGAAGTAGATCGACGAACAAAATGTTGCATACGGACATAACTGTCTGAGCGCAAGGAACGAGAGTCAGCGGCCCCCATGCCATGGAAGCGACGAACAGCCACCAAAATAGCCAAGCGATCGACCAACTCAGCCGCCATCAGCGCCAACCGGCCCCGCTCCTCCATGGCGAAGGGATAATAGTCATGGACCGACTGAACCGAAGGCGTGCCAAGCAAAGCGGAAGTGCGGAGGTCCGCATCAAGTTTGCCTTGCTGAGCTCCTAATGCAAGGCTGCCAGGGAGTGGAAGGCGAGCACCTATACGAGGAACGTTGGTGTTCGTGCGAGCACTTGTAACCGTCACATCAACAACAAGATGATGGTGCGGAGCCATGAAGTCTAACCAAACCACATCCCCAGGACGATCACGTGAAGCTCCCGACCGAATACGGCGGACCTCCAACCGCAAGTCCCGGCCCTTAGTAGCCCCCGCTTCAAGCATGAACTATTCAAGCACGTGGACAATACGGTCGTGGAGTTGAATGATATACCAAGAGCACGGGCACCGGGGGGTATGGTCCATGAGCATAGCGGCTGTTGAGCGCTCACCCGACATAAAGATGCTCGATACCGTCGACGAAGATCCATACCCGCGAGATTCTGAAGGGGCCTCATTGCACCGAGGGCATTTTCGAACATGAGCGGCGCGCTCCGCAGTCAAGCCACCCGGTGGGCTGCCATCGTATAGCAATCGGATGGCACCTTTAAACTGGACTCATGTGAAGCGAAAAAGAGAGCCAAAGCCCCGCGACCCGTACCCGAAATCAACCTCATATAGTCCGGTGGGGAAGGTCTGCAGAACGCCAAGAGGTCAAGGTAGGCCCGGGCACGAAGAATGCGCGAAATGCCCCGTTGAATGTGCCCCCCGGAATCTCCCAAGCGAGTGAGAGCATCGGGAGTCGGAAGTTGTAGGCTAGTCACTTGGGTAGCGGGTGCCACCGCATTGTTGACCGTAGATACCACCAACTCGACATCGGGCCCGGCATAATGAGAAAGGTTTTGGTTCAGTGTGTTAGTCAACACCACAAGCTCCGATGCCGAAAACCCGCTCATAGTGGAGATAGAGTCGTACGAATTGCGCAATTGGACCGCCCACGGTAAAGTAGAAGTGGGGTAAAGTAGAAGTACTTTACCGCGAAGTGGCAACATTCAGTAGTTCCTGTTGGATGAGACCGTACAAAGGACCTAGCGACTCGGACTCGTAATCGGTAATCAGGTTGGCGAGGGTCGCAATGAATGAAGCATAGTGAGCAGGTTCGGCGTCGAGCTCGAGGGACGGTACATTAAGCCCCCCAAACTCCGCATGGAGGGAGAGCTGTCGTTTAGCACAATTCAGTTGATCGAGTGTTTGTGCGTCCAAAAAAACGCCCAAGATTCGATAAACTGCTGCGCGAACGGCCCTATCTGCAGTAGCAAGGTACGGTCGGCAGATATCAGGGGGGAGGGTGCGGAGCAAGAAACCATAGCGGCGTACCGCACACGTGATCATCAAGCGGAAAGCGGCGTGTGTCCCTCCGAAGTCCGACATAGCAAAGCATACGATCTTGTCCAAGAGGAGTTGATGAGCCTCAACGGTGTCTTGCAACCAAGAGTGAACATAGTTCTCGTTATGAGACGTTGGAGGGCCGCCTGCCATCGAGAAGTCCATCGCCAAAGGGTCTCCAAGGTTACTAGTACCCGTAACAACGGGGACCATCGCCCGTATCACCTCGACAAGTTCAAGGGCCGTATCCGGAGGTACCATGCACGAAGATTTGATTGGTTGAACATTCGAGCAGACTTTCCCCATTTCCTCCGTAGCCACCGTAATCACAGTCGGGACGAAAGGCGTTTTGATCAAGTACTTGCCATCATCAGAAAAGGCATGGATCGCCGCTGAATCCTTGCACAGTTCTCCAATATTCCGGAGGGGGGTGCTTATCGCCAGGTTGAACAAAAGCGGGCAAAGAGGATCTCCTTGTCGGACACCCGTACGAGATTGAACCGTGCCGTGTAGGAGCGAAGCATCGTTGGGGTCGAAGTAATATACCGTGGAGTCCCGTGAATATATCATCTCAACCAACGGAATAATGGGATGCAAGTCAGGGTTCTTGTACAGCTCCGCAAGGAAACTCCGGCGGGAAATGGTGTTGAAGGCGTTTTCCAGGTCCAAGCTTAGAAGGCTGCAATCAGGAATAGCTTGTAGGCCAATGCGAGTGGTATGAATGGCTCGCTCGATACCCGCTTTGGTGAAAACCGATCGTTGTACATGGCCCAGGTGGTCGGCCGCGACAGTCGCTATCCGCGCTATGGCGTGACAATGAGCTAACCGCGACAAAACGCTGCCATCAGCCAACGGCCGGACTTTAGGAGCCTCACCCCGAAGGCGAGTGGCGTCGCGGTCAACCCCGGCTTGCTTGTGAAGAGCCTACCCGGTCGCACTCGCCAGAAAGTCCGCCGCAGCCTCGGGAATGTTTCCCGCCGAGTAGCGGTTAACCCACTTACGCCAAGCCGGAACATTCAAGTCACGGACATGTTCCCATCGCCAACCATCAACGTGGGGGACTGACAAGCGAGGTGCTTTTCTCAAGACAAGGAGCATAGACTCATCCCATATTTTGAGGCTGTCACTGTCATGTAAATACGTGCGGGGTGGGCGCGCCGGGGGCGGGAGAGGGTCGGGGAGATCACAGTCTGGATGGGGAGTACCGGGAGGAGGATGCAACCGCTGAAGAGCGGCCAAAGCCGCGTCCGCGTCCTCCACCATTCCGAAGTCGGCTCCGTCTAGGGCCATCCGGGCCCGTCGCATCTGGCCAACTTCCACTAGCTCACGGGCCCGACGGAAGGCAGCACGGCGTCGGAGGTCACTTTCAGAGATGCGAGTCGGTGGGTGATGCTGCTCCCGTTGAGTGTTTTGGGCCCGGCGACGGCGAGAGCCCCCCCCACCCCGGCCCCGACCGCCGGGGCGTCAAGGCGCAGAAGCTCCCGGGCACGCACGTGCAAGCTCACCTCCATCTCGAATATCTCGTAGAAGGGTGTCAATGCCCGTGAGTCCGTCCTCTCCGGACGTAGAGAACCAGAAACGGACTCGACGTTGGACGAGGGAGCGGATGCGAGCACCGGCCGCCGCCGGGAACGGTCGGAGGAGGAGGCCGCCAAAGAGGTGAATTGCCAAAAAAGCTCCAGCAGCCCGAGAGTCCGTTGAGGGAAGGGAGGTCGCATATTCGAGGGTGTCTTGTAGGGCAGAACGTAGGTCGTCTCTCGCTGTCGCACAAACCCCTCGGGCCGCAGTGACATGTCTGAACTCAAGTAGACAAGCGACCGGGTCGTTATCGGAGCACCACGAGGCAGGAGCAGGAGACCGAGGGGGGGATCGGAGAGCAGCCTCTCGGCGGAGTGCAACGGCAGATGAGGGCATAAAAGCTTGTCCATGGGGTATCGGGGGTCCATCATGTGGAGGGGGGGGAGTGAGGGGGGTAAGCTCAAGTTCGGCCCGGGGTGGGGAAGGGAGTGGAGCCAAGGGGGGGAGGCCACCCCAAGTAGGGGGGGGAGGGGTGACAGCTATTCGGAGGGGGCGTGGTCCAATGAGTGGCGGCCGGGAGCTGCCAGCATAGTCGTGAGGCAACATTGGAGAAACGGGAGCAGCCACACAGTGTAGGTACGGAGCGGTAAGAGGGCGAGCTTGGGTGGCAGATAGAAGGTGGTCGCCTGAGGCACAAAGGGAAAACAAGGCCGGAGAGGAGGTCGCAAGGTGGCGAGCTTGGCGACGGTGTGCGGAAGTAGAGGGGCCATTGCCAGTTATGAACATGTTCGTGTGTCTGGCGAAATTAGAGCGCCATTTACGCCCAGCAAACCGTATGCCACACGGAGCGCAAGTATAACACCCCCCCGCAACGGGGATAGAACACCCGATGCACTTAGGCCCGGCTCCGACCCTGCAGGAGCACCACTAGCAACGCCATCACCTGCTGGATGTATTTGTCCAACAGCCCATGCCGCAGCAACCGGGCGCGGGCCAGCACATGCAGGTGCATAAGCACCACCAGCGGCCCTGCCACAAGCCACATGTCTGCGCCCACAAGCATTATCACCAACACTAGCAGCCCGGCGCGGCGAGCTCCGGTAGCCGCAAGTCCCATAGCGGTAGTAGTAGTAGCAGATGCACCACCACTCGCCGCAGTCCTCTGCTCATGGGCGCTGGTAGCAACGGCCGAGCGCCAACCACCACCAACAGGTGCCAAGGGGTCTCCGGCAGCAACACGGCCAACTCTTTGCCCATTAGGACCACCACATGTAGCACCTTCACTACCGGCAGCAGCGGCACTATCAGCAGCAGTTGCAACAACAACAACACCCCAAGTTGTAGCCCTCCGCACATCAGCAGCAGCGCGCTGTTCTCCAGTAGGACCGGCAATCTCCGCACATCAACCAGCACTAGCACGTGTAGCAGCATGAGCAGCTGCACCCTCCGTAGCAACACCAGTAACACCAACACCCCCATATGCGGCTTTGCACACTCCATTCTCACTAGCAACAGCCGACCGCCGACCAACAGCCGCAGCTGAAGCAGCATGAGCAACGGCGGCACCAGCACGACCAATATCTCGACGTCCGCCGGCTGTTGCAGCAACAACAACAGCAGTTGTGCGCCGACCGGCACCAGCAACACCACCACCAGCAGCAGCGACGGTGGCACCAACACGACTAGTATCTCGACGTCCGCCGGCTGCTGCAGCAACAGCAGCGGCAGCCGTACGCCGACTAGCACCACCACCACCAGCAACGGCGGCACCAGCACTACCAATGTCTCTACGTCCGCCGGTTGCTACAGCAACATCAGCAGCATCTGTGCGCCGAACGGCACCAGCACCCGCAACAGCAACAGCAACAGCAACAGCAACACGACCAGTATCTCGACGTCCGCCGGTTGCTGCAGCAACAACATAAGCAGCCGTGCGCCGACTAGCACCACCACCACCACCGCCACCACTAGCAGCAGTAGCACCAGCACTACCAGTGTCTCTACGTCCGCCGGCTGCTGCAGCAACAACAACAACAGCAGCTGTGCGCCGACCAGCACCACCCTCAGCAACAACAGCAGCAACAACAACGGCGGCACAAGCACTACAAGTGTCTCTATGTCCGGCAGCTGCTGCAACAACAGCAGCAGCAGCCATGCGCCGACAAACACCACCACCATCAGCAGCAGCATCAGCAACAACAACGGCGGAACCAACACTGCCAATGTCTTTACGCCCACCGGCTACCGCAACAACAGCAGCAACAGCCGTGCGCCGACTAGCACCACCACCACCTGCAGCAGCAGCAGCAGCAGCAGCTGTGCGCCGACTAGCACCATCCTCAGCAGGAGCAGCAGCAGCAACGGCGGCACCATCACTACAAGTGTCTATATGTCCGGCAGCTGTTGCAACAACAGCAGCAGCAACCATGCGCCGACCAGCACCACCACCATCAGCAGCAGCATCAGCATCAACAACGGCGGAACCAACACTACCAATGTCTTTACACCCACCGGCTGCTGCAACAACAACGGCAGCAACCGTGCGCCGACTAGCACCACCACCACCTGCAGCAGCAGCAGCAACAGCAGCTGTGCGCCGACTAGCACCACCCTCAGCAGCAGCAACAGCAACAACAACGGCGGCACCAGCACTACAAGTGTCTCTATGTCCGGCAGCTGTTGAAAACAACAGCAGCAGCAGCCGACCAGCCGTGCGCCGACCATCACCACCTCCATCAGCAGCAGCAGCAGCAACGGCGGAATCAACACTACCAATGTCTCTACGTCCACCGGCTGCTGCGACAACAGCGGCAGCAGCCGTGCGCCGACTAGCACCACCACCACCTGCAGCAGCAGTAGCAGCAGCAGCAGCAGCAATAGCGGCACCAGCACTACCATTGTCTCTACGTCCGCCGGCTGCTACAACATCAACAACAACAACCGTGCGCCGACCAGCACCACCCCCAGGAGCAGCAACAACAACGGCGGTACCAACACTACCAGTGTCTCTATGTCCGGCAGCTGCTGCAGCAACAACATCAGCAACCGTGCACCGACCAGCACCACCACCATCAGCAACAACAGCAGCAGCAACAACAACGTCGGAACCAACACTACCAGTGTCGCTACTTCCGCCGGCTGATGCAGCAACAACAACAACAGCTGTGCGCCGACCAGCCCCAACAACAGCACCAGCAACAGCAGCGACGGCGGCACCAACACTGCCAGCGTCTCTATGGCCGGCGGCTGCTGCAGCAACAGCGGCAGCAGCTCTGCGCCGAAAGGCATCGGCAGCCTCCCTCGAACCACCGGCGGCAAGGGCAGCATGCCGCCCACCAGCGGTAGCCCTAGCAGCCCGCCGCAGAGGAGCAAGTTTTTCCGACCGACTCGTAAGCGGGCGACGGACGGCGCAAGTGGCGCGCACGACAGATGCCCAAGAGCCACCGAGGGGGGGTAGAGACAAAGCATAGCGAAGAGGGCGTCGCGCATTGTGACGAGGAGTAGCGCGGCGCCCCGATGCGGAGGTACGGACAAGGGATGCGGGGGGGGGGGACAACAGACGACGCACGGACCGTAGCACGGGCCCGACGAGCAGCAAAATCGCGGCGGGGAGGTCCAGACGCGGAGGACCGGGCAAAAGGGGGAAGAGGAGAAGGGGAAGCCAGTCGGGACGGCCCGGGAGCAAGACGCGAAGGCCGGTCAATGCCCCGGTCGTCGGCCATAACGAGGCCCCGGGAGCAGCGTTGATCGCTACAAAACACGTAGAGCCACCCCCTCCCCAGCCTCCCCGCTACGAACAGGGAGGAGGGAGGGAGGGTAAGGAGCAAGCGGGGGTGACCTGCTTGGGCGCCGAGGTCCGACGAGGTCCTCCGCCGAGGTCCCCCGCTGAGGTCTTGTAGGGATAGATACAATTCCTCTTCCTTAATACAATCAGAGTTTCTTACAATAAAAACAATTCTTCCTTAATATAATTATCTGGTATCGGTACCTTTACCGTACGTGGGTACCTTTACCGTACGTGGGTCGCTATCGACAATAGTTTACATTCCGGCGCAGCCATGTCGACTAATAAGAAACAAATATTACAAGAAAAAATAAAGCCATGTCGACTACCCGTACTGGCTGTGCCATCAAACGGCGACGGGTGTCGATCACACCACCGGCGACCCTGAACGATAGAGCAACACTCCAGGCGGCAGGGCCGGCTGAGCCTGTAATACCCAAACTGGAGGTGCAGTGAATCAACGCCTTCCCTTGGCAAAGTGGTTCTTGCTGAGAACCGTCGAGGCACGCTGCCACCTGTCTGAAGGCGTCTCCTGGGTAGGCAACGCAGACGTACAGGTACAGCCGTACGGGTTCTGAGTCTGGCGGGAGTTCGAAATCGCTCCGACTCATCGGTTAGAGCACACGGAGAGGAGAAAACGAGGGGCAGAGGGGGGGTTGTATTTCCTGCTAGAGACGGCGTGTAGGAAGGTGGGTGAGCTCAACGCGCAGTGACGGGAGAGGCACGAAGTGAATGGTGTTGATTCCGCCGAGTCGCGTTGACTGTCAAAGTCGACGATCGGTTGTGACGAGCGACTCTGCGTGTGCGGCCATTGCGAGGGCGGACGGAAATTACAGCGGAACAGAGAGAATGAAGCGCGCGAGGGAGGCTGGGTGTGTGCATTCAGCGCCTAGTGTCGGAGATATTGCATAATACGCGCGAGAGTAGTGGGCGTGGGTGTTCGTAGGAGGCGTGGTAGGAGCCAGGGGCCGAAAAGACGAAACGCTATTAAACGCATGCGACTTCACGACGAGGCTGCCTGAAAGCGATAGACAGCTCTCAGTGTGGTTGCTTTGGGAGAGGTTAGGAGACTTGGAAGGGAAGGGATGCATGGCGTCCTGGTTTGGAACACGTCTGGCATAGCTGTGCATCCATGCATGCTCTCCGTTGTGTGGTAGTGCAAAAGTGAGGGAGGGTTGGGTGGTTTGGGTGGGGGAGTGGGACTTTGCTGACGGGCTACACAGGATAAGGGTGGATGAGTGGCTGCTGATGGGTGTGGTTTGACTCTGTTGTTATCTGCATAAACTGTCTAGGCGGGCATGGCGGGGGATGCACAGCTTCGTGCGCAAGTGGGCGAGTTGGTGTGGAAGTTGGCGGATGACTTCAATGGGGTGCTCAAAACGCCGCGGATCTCGGCGCGCCTGCATGACACCATGGTGTCTGTGCTCCTGCGTCAGCAGTCCCAGGTAAGAGTTCTCACCGTCTGACGCCCAGCGAGGTTGCCAGCTTGATATCGCGGACGGAATGGGGGATTGGTTGGGGCAAAAAGCGCCATAAGCGACTCCTGGCCACGTCGACAAGGGCACAGCACGCATTGCTATTTAGATTACATGAATATACACCTCGACCTTTTGTGTCTGTATGTATGTGTGTGTATGAGAGAGAGAGCATGCAAATTTGTGTGTGTGGGAGGAAGTGTGTGCATATGTGTGTGTTAGAGGGAGATTGAGAGAGAGAGGGAGAGAGAGAGAGAGAGAGAGAGAGAGAGAGAGAGAGAGAGAGAGAGAGAGACAGAGAGAGAGAGAGAGAGAGAGAGAGAGAGAGAGAGAGAGAGAGAGAGAGAGAGAGAGAGAGAGAGAGAGAGAGAGAGAGAGAGAGATAGAGAGAGAGAGAGAGAGTATGTGACTGACTGACTGACTCCTGACTGACTCCTGACTGACTGACTGTCCTAAATGCAACTCATTGCAGGGGGTGAAAAGCAGCGTTGCACAGCAGGCGATGCAGTCATTGTCAGCCAAGGCTGCCGACCAACAGCAGTTTCGCAATATCTACAGCGCATTTAAAGACAAGCGGTGAGCGGCATGTGTGTGTATGTGTATGTATATGTATGTGTATGTTCGTGTGTCTATGAGCACCATGTATTTGTGTGTGTGTGTGTGTGTGTGTGTGTGTGTGTGTGTGTGTGTGTGTGTGTGTGTGTGTGTTTGTCTGTCTGAGAGCACCGTGTGCTTGTGTACATATATATGTCGGTGTCTGTATGTATGTGTGTGTATATGTATGTGTGTGTTCGTGTGTCTATGAGCACCATGTCCTTGTGTGCATATGTGTCTATGTTAGTATGTGTGTGTATGCGTGCGTGTGTTTGTGTTTATTTTTGACTGTGTGTGTTCGTGTGTGTGTTCGTGTGTCTATGAGCACCATGTGCTTGTGCGCATGTATTAATATGTGTATGTTGTATGTTTATGTATGTTTCTATGTCTGTGCGCTCGTGTGTCTATGCGGACCGTGTGTTTGTGTGCATTTGTGTGTATGAGGATATGTGTATTTGTGTCCGATTGTGGTTGGATGGTTGGTTGTTTGTGTGTGTGTGTGTGTGTGTGAGCACCATGTGCTTGTAGGTATATGTGTGTGTGTGTGTGCGTGTGAATGTGCGCGTGCGCGCGTGTGTGTGCGTGTATGTGTGTGTGTGTGTATGTGTGTCTGTGTGTGTGTGTGTGCAGTTTTGCCAACTTTACCCTTTCAATTACCTTTGTTGCCACCTGTTTTGCGCCTACAGCGTGGGCGGGCTGGACGAGCTGGTGTCGCTACTGCTTAAGGTGTCAGAGGATGACAACATCAGAAACGCGCTGTCTCTTAATCCGGAGTCAATGTCGCCAGTGGCGCCAACGCCCAGCCGTCTGGGTGCTCGCACTCCTGCCGTGGGTGCTCGGCCAGCCAGCGTGGCTAAGCCTGCAGGTGCGTCTATGGCAAGGCCAGCAGCCGGGGGGGCGGCGGAGGCAAGAGCGCAGCCTCAGCAGCGTGTGTCACCGCCGTCGTCGCCGTCGCCGCCGCCTTCGTCAGGCAGGGGGGCAGCTGACGGTGGGCAATGGGAGCCAGCGCCGCAGGAGAGCACTACGCCGCCGGTGGGGCGCAGTCTGGCCCCTTTCCTTCAAACTCCCAAGGTGGAGCTGCCTGCTGCGGGGTCGCCCATCCCATCCAGCGTCTCCTTCGTTTCCAAGAACCCGGTATTTGAAAATGTATGTCCCAGCCCTAATACACACTCACACTCACACACCCACACGCACGCTCATCCACACATACACACACGCACACACACACACACACACACTCTATCTCTCTCTCACGCACGCACATTTACACTCATACAAATATACACCCGCACTTACACACTCGCACACACACAATACACACACGTAAACACACATACACATACATATATAGACACACTCACACACACGCACACATACACATACACATATATAATACACATACGCACACACACTCATACTCTCACACACACGTAATACACACATAATACATACTCAAACACACATACGCATGCACACACATGTAAAGATACACTCTCACACACGCACACATACACATACATACATACACCTACACATACAATACACACACACACACACACACACATATTCAGACACACTCACACACATGCACACTCACACAAAAATGAGTTGTTGCACACTCACACATTTACACAAGCACTCACACACATACATACATGCACACACACGGTCATTCACGCGCACATACATGCACACCCACACATAAATATGCAGACAGATACATAAATACTCACACACATACACACACGCAAATGCGTATGTACACACACACGCGCACACACACACTCACACACACACACACACACACAAACATAGACACGCATTCATACTCACACATATATAGATCTACATACACTAACACACTCAATACATAAATTCAAACACATACACACATACATACACACACACACACACGGACGCATACACTTTCACATGCACACACAAACGCACGCGCGCGCACACACACACACAGAACATAGACACACACAAACGCATGCACGCACACACACACACGAACACACACACATACAGTCTCAGATGCACACTCACACACATACACACACACTCTCAAAACACACACACGCACACACGCGCGCGCGCACACAGACACACACAGACACACACACACACACACACACACACACACACACACACACTCACACATCTTGCCCTTGAATACCGGCCTTAGGGGGTTGGTGCCCTGCTGGCTTGTCGTTCGGTCACTGTCCGCACACATCTATCATCTCCCCTCTTTCTCTTGTACCCATAGCTCTATACGTCGATCTGTTACTCAACCCATTGAATATCTAGCATTTAGATATGTGTATTACTGTTTAGATTCTGAGCTTTGCTCGTCCGTCGAAGCATCTGTACGTCTGTCCACTATTTTCTCAATCGAACCGGGCATGCTGTTCCCCCCATATCTCTCCTTTTCCTGTTTGCCTACCCACCAGCCCCTAACACAACCGCGATGTTTCCGGAGTTAGTTGTCGTCGCTGCGCTGCAAATGCGCTAGATTGTATGAATGTGGCAAAAGAGGAAAAAATACAATGGGTTATCAAAAGGTACATTAATGATAAAATGGTAAATGAAGAAATTTATGAATCGCGGTACCAAAAGTCTAGAGCTAAAGGTGTAGTGACATTGCGCAGCTTGTGACTTCCCATGAATAGTTGATGTGGTGATGAAGATGGGGGATGTCACTTTTTTGTCTTTTATTATTTGTGTGGCTTCTGTCCACTTCTGTTGTGGCTCTAATGTTGACGTCGCTTATGACTGATTGTGCTTATTGCCTTATGTCGCAGCAGGAGGGCGAGCGTGATGCAGCTGCCCCCTCCGCCACCACTCTGAGCACGGCGTACACGCGACAGCCAGCAGCAGCGGCAGCGCAGGCCGGCGCCGTGGGCGACCTCTTCCTCGACCCTGCGCGCCGAACTGGGCAGGATGACCGTCCGCCATCCGTTGGGCCGCCGCTCCCGCGCTGGAACCACACCCGACCCTTCCTCACCGGCAGCGACCTCGTCAGGGCCGCGCCGCCCAAGCGCGGGCGCAATGACCTGCAGCAGTACTCCCCCTCCATGCAGGAGATATGCGGTGTGTCTCTCGCCCCACCGTTGCGCATTGATTTTCCCGAAACCCTAAATATGATGAACCCTAAGAATGCACTGCAAAAACAAATGAATAACTTTCTAAGAAAAGTGTATGTAACACTGAAAAGCTCAGCTAATGAGGGGGATGGTTGCAGTGTCTGTTTGGATATCTAATTTGTGTGTTTCTCGCCCCATTCAGCACTATTTTCCTGAAACCCTAAAAGACCTTCTGCCTAAACATTTGGCTGGCGTGGTGGCGCAGTGATCGACGACCTACTGTATGCGATGCTCGGGATGGACGGCAACTTTGTGCACCTGCGGAAGCTGACCGGCGAGGACGGCAACCCTTCCGTCGCGTTTGAGGTGGACGGCTCGCTGGAGCCGGCGCTGCAGGAGATGGTGGAGCGGCTGCTGCCCATCTGGTACATCCCTCCTCCCCCCCCCGGCCTTTTATCCTGCCCACACAATTTAGGGCCAAGCCCTACCTATAAAGCCGAAGTCCTAACACCTAAAAAAATGTACGGAAGATCCGAATTCCCTGACGAAGCTGAAAGATGTACACCTACATATGAACACAAACACATAGTGCTCACAGACACACGAACACACACAAACACATACATACATACATGCACACACATACACACATATATGAACACAAGCACATGGTGCTCTCAGACACACGAACACATACACACACACACACACACACACACACACAAAATACACACACTCACACACAAACACACAGACAAATACACATAAGCGCATTTTGCTCAAAGACACACACATACCATACATACATACATGCACAAACATAAACACACACATATACATGCACACAAGCACATGGTGCACACAGACACACGAACACACACACACACACACACACACACACACACACACATATGAACCCTCTGTGCGTTAATCATTATTTGATTATAATCTGTAACCCAAGCATTTCATTTCATGAAATCCTTAAAACGCGTCGACGTTCTTAAATGCGGAAAACTGCCCGATAAACTCAGCGAAATCGTCTGAAATTTACAATGCGAAACTTAACCCTAAAGCGCTGATGAAAACCCAAGTTTTTCAAACCCCCCCCAGAAAGATGTGCACGCGCCGCTATAGACTCCCTCCATGGTCATGTGCCCTGCCTCACCAGCTGTCCCCGCCCGCGCGTGCAGCGAGTATGTCGCCATCGTCCACCGCTTTGTGGAGACACGTGCCGGCTACTATCACGGGTACGAGAGCCCCGAAAATGCAGCAGCAGCGCCCTTTATCCCATTCCACAGCCCTCCCTACTCCATTCTGTTTATTTATTTTATATTTCTGTCAGCTGTTTTTCATCCACGTGCACAACTGTGCGTCGGGCGTGAGCTCACCCCAATGAGGCAGCTGCGCTCTTAACCCCCATTTGAATGATATATGAAAAACATCAAATGATTTATTTCTTCTCTTCCCCACGTGCACAACTGCGCATCGGGCGTAAGCTCCCAAAAAAGTTATCGGCAGAAGCGGTTCATCCCCATCCAGAACCCCCCTTTCATGTTGTTTCTTTTTATTTCATTTACTTTGCATTTACTTTAATTGAATTTATTTTATTTAGATTTCTTTTCTTGTCCGCGTGCACACGTGTGAGGTCGGGCGTGAGCTCACTCTGGGCCCCGTTTGGTGTGTGCGCGTCTCAGAATGATCTGCCAAGCGGCCGCCGCCGCAATGCGCTCCCTACTCCACGACTGGCACCTCATGGTCGCGCAGCTGGAGCACCAGTTCCGCACCGGCTACCTCTCCGTCCAGGCGCTCTGGTTCTACTGCCAAGAGCCGCAGTCCTCCCTCGCGCTGCTCGCCGCCATCGCCGCCGAGGCGGCGTCCAAGCGACTTCGCGGCGCGGGTGAGTCGCGAGGGCGCCCCGTCCAACCCTGCCCCGCCACTCCCCCTCCGTTTCTGTCTCAAAAGGGGGCCCTACTCGATGCATTAAACAATAATTCGGTGTACCGTCTCGAATTGTTTGATTTTGAGTTCAATTCATAACAAATTGATAAGTAATTCGGTATAATTTGCGATTTTAATTTCATAGTAAGTAATTCACCCGACTCGAATGTATTTACACACATACACTTTTATACACACTCTCTCTCTCTCTCTCTCTCACACACACACACACTTACGCATAGACACAGACTCACATACACTCTGAAACACACTCGCACAAATCCGCAAAAACACACACAAACACACACACACACACACACTCAATACACACAAAATATGGAGACAGACATGCACATAGAAACTTGCACACAACACACAAACAGTCGCTTTCGTCTTGATTTGGGCCAGCCTGTCTTGCCCTAGGATGTCATTGATAACTCAATTCTGTGTTTGCAGAGCTGCTCAACCTGTTGCATGCCAAGGCTCACGGCATGGCGGGCAGCAGTCAGGCGCGCAGTTTAGTGCTCAAACTGCTGTGTGGCGCGGCGGAGCCCTACATGCGGATGCTGGAGCTGTGGCTGTGTAAGGGCCGACTGGACGACCCCTACGCGGAGTTTATGGTTCATTGCAACGAGGTGCGTTGCAGCCTTCTCCCAATCCCCACAACTGACACGACGTCAGGTCTTGCGTGTCGGTTTATCTCCGGTTTGCGTTCCGCATCTGTAAAAAGAAAAAAATGTAATTGGAACTCTTCTGATTATTCCAATGTGACATTTGTTTTGTAGTATTACTTTCTTGGCTGAATGGTTTTGCAGTTTTTTTCGGGAACTAAAGATACAGTATTTCAGTTAACATATTTATTAATTCTAAGCAAAATCTGAGGCATGAAACCCTGACATTATGAACCCTAAACTCAAACTTCAAAGCCAAAGTATCTAGGTTTGTTTACAAAAAAGGCCGCTCATGGTTTGGCTCTTACGGCTGGCATGCCCCGCCTGTCTGTCGTGTGAGTAGGAGATGGCCAAGGAGAGTCTGACGGAGGACGCTCTCGCCAAGTTTTGGGTGGAGCGCTACAGCCTGCGCGAGCCGGTGCCCACTTTTCTGGAAGAAATGAAGGAGGAGATTCTGATAACTGGGAAGTATCTCAACGCCATCCGAGAGTGCGACCGGCCTGTCGAGAGGCCGCTGCCCGCGGGCACCCATCTCGGTGAGACTCGACCTCAGCCCCCCCCCCCCCAACACACACACACACAGTCGCGCGCGCGCACGCACACATACACGCACGCATATAGAGCGACACACAGTCACACACACACACACACACTCGCGCGCGCACACACACAGTCACACACACACATAGAGCGACACACACACACACACACACACACACGCACATACACACACACTGACAGACAGGCACAGCCACACACATTGACTCGGCCTCAATCACGAGCAGCAAAGAAGGCCGTCTGTTGTAGTAAGAAACGTAATGAACTTTATATTCCTGCTTTCACTTGATTCAGTATATTTTCATAGTTTAGTCTTATGCTGAGGACCCCTGCCTCTAGCACAAAACTGCTGAACACCGACGATGCCCTCACCAGACGTAATACACACTAAATGCGAATACTGCATAAAAAACTGCTTCGTAGTGCTACCACTGAGTGTGTGAGAGAGGGAGAGAGGGAGAGAAAGAGAGAGAGAGAGAGAGCCCTAAAACAACGTGCTGACAACATGTGGGGCGTTTGTTACACAGTGAAAACGTGAAGTACTCCACACTCCAGCATTCATCGATTTAGCATTTAGCCATTTTTATTTGGTATTTATATAACTTGGCTGCTTGCGTTTCCCCTAGAAAGGCTCGTCTCTTTTTGAGGGGTGGATGATTTTTTTTTAATGTGTATGTGTGTGTGTGTGTGTGTGTGTGTGTGTGTGTGTGTGTGTGTGTGTGTGTGTGTGTGTGTGTGTGTGTGTGTGTGTGTGTGTGTCTTTGTATGTGCAGTGTACGATGCTCAGGCGAGCTACCACGCCCACATTCGTTGCTGCTTTGACTACGCTGCGGCGGCGCTGCTGCGGCTGGTGACGGGTGAGCTCGGGCTCATGGCCGTCCTGCGCAGCCTCAAGCACTACTTTTTAATTGACCGCGGCGACTTTCTGCTCGCGTTTCTCGACATCGCCGATGAAGAACTTGTCAAAAAGGCGTCCGACATTTCCATCACCCGACTGCAGAGCCTGTTGGAAATGGGTAAGTCTGCGCCTCATGTCGTTTCAGTGCGCTCAATTCAACTAAATGCGTGCAATTGAGCGTCGCATTAATCGAGCTACAGAAATAGTAAAATGCCACTCCCTTTCCGATTTCTTTTGTTGCTAGTGTACACACCCCATAAATGTCTATGTGAGGGGAGAGCCCCGATGTGAAGCTGTTTCACTTGGCATGTGTTTGTGTTTGAGAAGCCCCACTACATCTCCTAGTAAATGTTCCACTACTCTTCCATATTCAATTGCTAACCTTCCCATATTCGCCACTGTCCGAACACACACACACACACACACACACACACACACACATACACACACACACACACACACCAGATAGACAGATACGCATCGCTCACTTACCTCGAATCCTCCACTTCTGACACGTTCACACAGTGTGCCTTTGCTCTCATCTACCTCTGCTCTATTGACATTCGTGCATTTTATTTTGTGCCGAGCATCCTGAAATGTGCACATACAAAGTTCAAAGCCCTACACAGATCGAGTTTCTTGAACTGCCGCTCCATTCCCAATGATACCGTTCGATTTCTAACACTTCTCACCCGATGATTTCGCTGAAAGAGCGAAGTCTTACTGCCAACTTCCCCTCTCGTTGTGGCTCCAGCAATTAATTAAATCCGTCGACCTTCCACCCCCCCCTCCCCCCAAAACACCCGTCAGGCGTGCGTACTTCCACCGCTTGCAACGACCCCAACGCAGAGGACCTGGGCTGCACACTCGACCAGCGTTCTCTAACGTCAATGTTGAAGGGCATCTTTGCCTCGCAGGTGCAACCCTCGCCTTTGTTCTCCCACGAGCTCACTTTGATGTACACATCCTCGCAAGTGCAATTCAAACCATTGTCATGAGTACGCTACGTCATATGATAAGCTCCAAAAACTGTGAATATTAGTGCTGTCTCTTAGCTTGATGCAGTCAGGGGTCGGGGAGAAGGAGCATGTTTTGTTTTTCCATTCCACGTTCAATTCCTGGTATTGGTTCGGATTAGGGTCGTGATTAGGGTATGGTACAATATTTGAAAAGACTGACGCCATTCCTCTCCGCCTTGTTAAGGCCCGTGTGAAGGCTGCCGCCGCCGCCGGCACACCCGCCGTCACCGCCCATAAGCCCGCCTCATCTGCTCTATCCCGCCTCCACCTCGAGTCGCCCATGCCTTCAGAGGTCGGCTCCCCGCTGGCCGCCACCCCCATGACGGGCGCGGGCGGGCGAGAAAAGGGAGACATCAAGAGCGGCCGCGAGTCTTTCTGTCTGACTTTCAAGGTAGCCCCCTCTATCCTTGACGAACGTGAAGAAAAATGCAAAATGGTTTGGGAAATTTGTTCGTCGCTCGGAAGTTTGGATAGTTTTCTTTGGACTCGGTTGGTAAAGCTAGACATGCATATGCTGGTATTTGAAGTGTGTGTGTGTGTGTGTGTGTGTTTTTGTGTGTGTTGTGCGTATAAGTGTGTGTGTGTGTGTGCGCATTCGTGTGTGTGTTTGTATGTGTGTGTACGTGTGTGTGTGTGTGTGTGTGTGTGTGATAACTGTTTTTTGTGTCTGCATGTGTGTGTGTACGTGTGTGTGTGTGTGTGTGTCTGCGTATGTGATAATCGTTTTCGTGTACGTGTGTGTGTGTTTGTTTGTTTTTGTGTTGTTGTGTGTGTGTTTGTGCGTGTGTGTGTGTGTGTGTGTGTGTGTGTGTGTGTGTGTGTGTGTGTGAGTTTATGTGCATGTGTGCTTGTGTGTCTGCGTGTGTGATAAGCGGTTTTGTGTGTGTGTGTGTGTGTGTGGGTGGGTGCGTGCGTGTTTCTTTCATATGTGTGTTTCATGTTTGTGACAGGTGAGATGGCCGATGTCGCTGGTAGTGTCGGCTCGATCGCTGCTCAAGTACGGCGTCATCTTTCGCCACCTCTTCGACTTCAAATGGACCGAGCGCTGCCTCATGGTGGCCTGGCGCGACCTACAGGCACGGCAGCAGCTCAAAAAGGGCCCCTTACCCTTTCCACAACGAGTCATACAACTTAATCTTTCCTTTGTCGCAAATACATTTTGTGGGGGGCTGCTCGTGAATTTTAGGGTTTGAAGACCTTGTGTATCAAAATACATAAATTCGCTCAAAATATTTTCAATGAGTACACGAAACTGACTCTTCCTGTGTTTGTGGCTTCTGCACGCAGGTCTTGCGGCACCACGGCGGCCGAGGTCAGGCGCTGCGTCCCGCGCATTGGCTGTGCCAACAGATGAACCACTTTATCCAATCCTACATCACCTTCACCACCACCGAGGTGCTCGAGCCACGCTGGCATGCCATGGACGCCGCCATCCGCTGCGCAAAGACCATTGACGAGGTGGTCGCGCTGCATGACCGCTTCCTGGACTCCGCCATGAAGGGGTGCCTGCTGATGGACATCAAGGCGCGCGCCGTCCCTCACAACATTATACAGCGATGCTCCTCGTCATCGACTCCGTTCGCATTCCAGTTTGAGCCTTTTCTCTGGTGATAGCAAGTTTCCGTGTTTTGTGTATTTTGGTGCGGGTTTAGGGCTCATGGTAATGAACCATACAGTATGAATTGGTTTCGGATTGATCCCATCTCCTTGATTCCCCTTTGAGGAGGGATGGTTATGTGGGGAGGGCAGTGGGGTGACGGTAGAGAAAGGGATATGGATGTGGATGCTCATTGTGTAGATGCGTGCGCTCAAGGGTGTGGATCGGTGTGTTATGCTTTGCACTGCTGAAGTCTGGAAGGATGTGGGCGTGGCGTTGTAATTATAGGTTGTCTTCAGTGGGTTGTTTATTTAGGTGTTGTGTGGGTGAGGATTTACGGCAGCATATGAATTACGCCACTGCTGTGTATGGATGGTGGGGAATGTTTGCGTTATCGGTGTCTCTTCTCCGTTGGGTGTCTGGTAGATGGGTAGGCGAGGGTGTATGCGATGCGTGACCGTATTTCAGCTGTTTGTGAAAGCGAAGTGGGGACTGGAAG
>JAPMLY010000459.1:22500-77500 GCA_026401115.1 Tetraselmis chui | reverse complement strand
ACAACCAAGCGAGCATGTTGTCAATGCGCAATGGCGCACCCAAGGGGCGATATTGGTTTGAATATTTTTACTCCCCCCCCCCTTCGTTTTTCTGCGGAGAGGACTATCGCAAAGAACGACAGTTTACGTCAGAGTCGGAGCCAAATTATAAATTTTCTTATTTGATTTATTCATTCGCCTCAGAAAATATTCATAGCTTGTAAGCAGTTCGAACGCCAAGAGTAGTTTTTGGCAAACTTTTAACCGGCCCAATCAGCGCACCAGCAAGGAGCGAGGAAGCCAACTTGCAGCCCGGGGCGACCCCCTCGAGTCGGGTAGCCCTCACCGCACCACACCTGCTCGCAGCAAAACACTATTCAATAAGCTCGCGATTCAACTGTACGGCGCGCTGGTTCTGCGGATGGCGAC
This sequence comes from Tetraselmis chui, assembly GCA_026401115.1. NCBI lineage: Eukaryota > Viridiplantae > Chlorophyta > Chlorodendrophyceae > Chlorodendrales > Chlorodendraceae > Tetraselmis > Tetraselmis chui. The sequence continues at coordinate 77,092 of JAPMLY010000459.1, read as the reverse complement.
TCCGACGGGCTGCATCTATCCCGACGTAAAATTGGCGCCACGTACAGATCGCGTCGCGACACAGATCACGAAGCAGCAACCAATCAAGTCGCACAACACTGGAGGCTGAGTGCTTCAGCGCACTAGCGCGATAAAAATGTCGCACAATGTCCGTCTGGGTTACCTCTTTAGCACTCTTGAGACGGCCTCGATGAGCACGCGCTCTGGCGACGTCCTCAGTGTCTACATCCTCCTGCTCACCGGCAGCCGCACTGATGTCATCGGCTACGTCCAGGGCGTCAACGGCATGATGCAGGTGGCCGCCTCCCCCTCCTCCCCCCTCTCAATTTTTCCATCGCTCAAGCGAAACACTGTCGCGTGGCCCTAGGGCGAAACGTTCAAAACAAATGAATTCTGGCCGCTGGGCTGAGGGGGGCTGATATTGGTTTCTAAACGGGGGTCTCGTACTGTACAGCTGGCGGCCGCGTTACCTTCGGGCTGGCTGGCGGATAAGGTGCGCAGGGACCGTGTGCTCCGGCTAGCGGCGGCGATCGGAGCTGTTGCAGGTGAGTGAAGCAACTGGGTAGTGCGACAGGTTGGACCGTGAGGGCGTTTGCCCTTGTCTTGGGTTTCGTTGTTCTAGGCTGACGTTGACTGTTCTTGGCACGTGCTGTCGTCAGCGTTTTGTATGGCGTGGGCACTGTACGTCGACAGTTCTATTTATTGGCTCGGCAGCGGTATGGCGCTGCTGGGACTGTACAAAGGGATGTTCAACCCGCCGATGGAGGTACGCAGCAGGCTTTGCTCGCGACCGTCACATATTCGAGCCGAGGTCGCGCGATCGTGATGAGCTGTTTCAGAATACTGGGAAGCACCGAATATAACGCAGGCCGGTGCTGTTTCGTACGGGTAGCGCAGGCGATCTTTGCGGACTCGCTCGCGTCGGGGGCCAGCCGCAGCGAGGCTTACACGCGACGCTACATCCTCCAGAACTGCGCCAACTGCCTCGGCCCGCTGCAAAGCCTCGTAATGTTTGCCGTCCTCGGCAACACATGGACGCTGAACGACTCGCGGATGGTGCTGCGCGTGGGCATCACCCTCCTCGCCGCGCCCATCACCCTCCTCCTCTTCTTCGATGACAAAAAGACCCTGGGTGCGCCAAAACGCCACAAGCATAATTTTCCGTATGGCTTGGCTTAGTAATGTTTTATACAGCTGCAGCTGGAGCTATTAATGATATAAGCATAAATTAAATTAATAGATTTCGTACGGGCTCAAAGAAATGTCCTGCTCCTCAATCAATATCATTTGCATTTTGAACGTGTATCAATGAAGACTATTATTATCTAATTACTAACACGCATTCCTCGACCTCACACACAGCATGCCCCCTTTTAATTTAGGATTTTCTTACAAGAAACAGTGGTGGAGACAACCACCAAACAAAGAGAAGAACAGAGGAAACAACCTAAGCCCGAAGTTTCTCATAATAAGAAACAACCTAAGCCCCCTTCTCAGCAGTCTCATAACATGGTATCGATGCTGTCAATACAGTCTGCACTTCATCTTGCAATGCCAGCCCGCCAGTGTACCCGTACGCAGGAAAGCCTCGTCTGTGGGTGTGATAGAAGCCCTACTGAGCTCCCTGTGCCCTTCCTTTTGTGCAGTGCGAGCAAAGTTGGGCTTAGCAATACTACTCTGTTAGGTTAATTCGCCCTTTACATCGACCCGAACACCCTCATTCTCCCCTTTTCATATCTTGGTTTGACTCAAGTCGTTGGTAAATCTATTTTGCTAATATTTCACGCCATGTTTTCTTCAACTGCCGAACATAAATATTCTAATAACACTGACAAATATTATTATACAGTTTAGTCCTTAATGTAATGACCAGCGACAAAAAAGGCGACAAATACGACTTTGCATTGACTCACCTAATGTCAAGCTTTGGAGGCCCCCCCCCCCCCCCTCCCCAAACCCTCGAAGTCCCCTGGCATTGGTGTCGTTCCCAGAGTTGCCTGACATATGTAGGCTTGTTTTCACCTTGCCATTGTAGCCACAATCCCTCTCATGGGCTATGAATAACAATACCTTGGACTTTGCTTGAGGAAATAAACGCGCGCCTTGAAATGTGTCCATTCGATACAACCTGCGCCACCATTTGCTCTGTCTCCTCCGACATCTCTTCACAACCCTTCCCGTAAGAGAAGCTTGCAAGGATACGGGCGATGTCTTTCAATGTGCTAGCATAGCAAGGGACATTATAGGTGTGACGAGTATTGTCATGTAATAGTACATTATAGGAGTCGTACACGTACGCGTCGCTAATCTAACCATACTTTTCCATGGAAGGACGTATTACACGGTTACGTTACCACCACTGCAATTTAGCTCGAGACATTTAGCTCGATCTGTACTATACTACCAATACCTCCCGGTACGTACATGTACGCACGGCAAGGTTAACTAGCAGCATGACGCGCCGCTCTTGATTTCCCGAGACAAACGAGCCGCGTCGCTAGTCTGATTCAAAGCGTTACGGGAGCCCTACTATTGCCTGGCACGAGGACCACGCGACAACGGGTGCAAGCTAGTCAGCGTGGAGCTACTTAAGCCTAGTGCAGTTCAAAATGTTTGTCCTATACCTAGTGATTAACATTTCGTCCCCCCACCCAATGAATTCCGTTGCCGTTTCCCCCCTCTTTTTGAGTATTTTAAATATTCCCCTTTGAACCAACTTCCTCCCCTTTGTGGCACGATCCCTTCTTATCTGCCGTCCACCTCCCTTCCTTCTCTGCATTGCCAACTCAGGCCAACACGCTTTTCCTCAATTGATTATCATCAGTCTCCGTAACATCTATGAACGCGCACATTCATCCAATGACCCTCGTATATTCTCCTGCCTCCATACATGCACACACCTTGCAGACTCCTTCCACTTATTTCCGGAAGTCCTATCATACCCTCTTCCGTCACTCCTCATCAGTCTTTTATTCTTGTTAGCGACAATTGCAAAACCCTAAACATGTAGCATTGTATTTTTTCTTTCTATTTTTCCAAGCGCACCCGCTTCGCTTACCGAGCTCCTCCCCCCCTTCCCACCCTTTTCCCTTCCTCCCCCCCTCCCACCCCTTCTCCCTTTCTTTCCTGTGCTAATTATAAACTTATACATGTTTCTGATGAACCCATTCTTTTCTGAACCCATTCGATAAATGAATATACTCCCCCCCCTCCCCCTCCCTCAGCCGCCTCTCATGCTTTTGATGTCGTCCCTGTTTTCTGCATTAATGTGGTGGCCAGGGGAGCGGAGCGAGTCGTTGGGGGCACAGGCGCGATCGAGGAACGCGAGCGCCGCGTCGCTGAGCAGCTTACCCGACAGCGAAGCCGACGACCCGCCGGCGCTGCATTGGAGCAAAGACAAGTCTATCATGATCCCCGCCATGATCACGCTCTCCGACCTCTGCGCTGCCCTCGCCTCAGGCACGCCCGCCCGCTCTCTCGGGATATCTATGCAGCCGCACAACGCGTGGAATCGGATGTCTCATTGAGTGTTTGCATAATTTTATGCTCAAACTTAAAATACGGCGAATGAACATACAAAGATATGGATAGCCTTTGACATTGTCGAATGTATGCACAATTATTGTTGTATCGTTTTGTACAATACATATTTTATTTTTCGAAATGCCGAGCTGAGAAAGCCTAAGCCCTCTTTTTCCAAGTCCTGTTTTGTATGCGGGTTGCATTGAACTTGTCGTGTTTGGACCTCTTTTCGCAGGTTGTGTTCAATCACTTCGCTGCTTGGAACGTCCGACATACAATTTCATGTTTTCCGCAATTCGAGTGATTTTATGTTCGATTTATCAAATGTACGTAACAAAGTTTTTTTATGTTTCTCATACATTCGCGTATCGTCGATTCTATGCATAGAAAATATTTTGAGATACATGGTGTAGTCAATGCATTCAATCAAAAAATAAATATAATTCAAAAATGTTAAAACACTATTTACACTATCTGTAAATGTAGTCATAATTTTCTTTGTCAATGCGTTTTCGCTCTTGTTTACAATTGTTTTCAATAAAATCAAATTGGTTTTTTGACACTTGATCAGACGCAACGAAAATGCGCTGGCCCTATCAACATAAATGATCCCCCCTCCTGCACCATTTCCAACCCCACCGCAGGCATGGCTTCCAAGTTTTACGCCGTGTTTTTCGTCCAAGAGTGCGGCCTGAGCCCCATTTATTCCTCACTCCTCTCCATCTTGGCGCCCCTCAGCGTCAGCGCCTTCTCCGCCGCCGTCAACCGCTTCGGCCGCCTCTGCGACCCCTTCTCCATCACCCTCGTCACCAAAGCGCTCGACTTTGGGCTTCTCACCGCCATGGCCTGCGTCCCCGCCGGGCAGCGCACCCGCGACGCGCTGGTTCTCCTGCACCTCCTCCGCTTTGGCGTCGCCAACTCCTCTCGTCCGCAACTGCGCAGCATGATGATGAACCACGTCGACAAGGTGCCCCCCCAATTCCCCACAAAAAACATGAAAATATACAATGTAGAATACCTAAGTCGACTGAGTAAATAGTCTCCCCCTCCCTCAAAAGGATTGTAATTATGGTATGTAGCAATTATTTGCATCTCCGTGAAAAAATGTTTTAGTATGTTGAAATAAGCAGGTAACTATGAATTATCGTTCAGCCATTGTTTCGAACATATCAGTACTTCCTATTTCACACTTCTTCCGGGAACTTGACACCTGAAACACACGCCCCCCCTCCAGGGTTCCAGAAGGATAAGTTCAGATTTTGAAAGCTTCACATATCTTGCTTGGTTTTGGATGTTTCCACGGTATACTGGTGTGTGTGTGTGTGTGTGTGTGTGTGTGTGTGTGTGTGTGTGTGTGTGTGTGTGTGTGTGTGTGTGTGTATGTGTGTGTATATGTGTGTGTATTTGTGCGTGTGTGTGTATGTATCAATGTGTGTTTGTGTTTGTATATGTGTGTGTGTTTGTGTGTGTGTGTGTATATTAGAGTGTATGTATATCAGTGTGTGTGTGTGTGTGTGTTTGTTTGTGTGTGTGTGTGTGTGTGTGTGTTTACGCGTGTGCTATCAAGACCGACTGAGTAAGCGTTATGCATTATTTTGTCATTCTTTACTGACTCTACCAACTTCCGCAAAGCGCGATCAACGATTTGAGTCCATCACGACCATCGGAACACCAACCTCCCCCCCCCCCCTCCCCCCCACAGACACACACACACACACACACACACACACACACACACACACACACACACACACACACACACACATATTTTGCCACCGTCAATCAAAAATCATCGCGCCAACACGTGAAGACACAAGTCTTCTCTCCCCTCTCTCGCGGGCAGGCGTGTTTCTTCATTTGTATAGCCACACACCATCGCACCTCTTTGCACTGAGGTCCGCGTTACCGGCGTCATAGTAGATACCTTTCGCGAACCCTCCCTCGAACCATCATCATCCCCTTCCTTGTCATGCGCTATATCCCCGCTATCGCCGCAGTCCCGTCCAGCGGTACCAGTCAAACTGCTCGGGAAACTTTGACAATGCTCACTGGCTAATACGGGATGGTTGGTGGAAACGCAGAAAAATCGGGGCAAATGGAATGCGCTGGACAGCGTCAGGACGGTGTCTTGGTCCGGCAGCGCGGCCCTCGGCGGGTGAGTGTGCACACCCTCAACATGGACGCCCATAATATGATGACAAGCACTTGCCACATGCATTGCGCTCCAGCTGCTTATCTTTATGACGACCACACACCCCTTCCCCGTGTTCATCCCTTCCCCAACACATTCCTGTATCGCTCTCTGACTCCACTGATCTTCTAAATCATCGTCATGCACACTCAATCCCACTCAGCCAACCAACCAAACCCCCTGACACACATGAAATACACCCAGTTCCTGACATATCATGCACTCGCTTTTCTCTCCCCACCCTCTTCCAAATCTCTAACGTGTACACTCAATCCCGCCCAACCAAAGCCCAACCATGCGCACACGCAGGCACACGCACAGACACGTACGCACACAAAACACACACACACACACACACACACACACACACACACACACACACACACACACACACACACACACACACACACACACACACACAGAGTAGTATATTCTCGCATCCCAATCCCTACACGTGCACTTTCTCACACACTGCCAGGCACTGTCCCAACCACACAGGCCCTAAATCTCCCATTAATCGCCTCCCCCTCCCACCTGTCTCTGATTCACTCACCCCCCTGTCTCCGCACACTTTATCACCCAGCAACAACTCCTCACTTGACCTTTTCCTGTTTTTAAATCGTCCACAAACCCACTCGCCTGTTCCGTCTCCTTTTTCCCTATCTTTATCGCTCATCTACTCACCCAAACAATCCCCCCCCCCCCCCCACGCCCATTCGCTCTGTCAGAGGCACATCCTCTCTCTCTCTCTCTCTCTCTCTCTCTCTCTCTCTCTCTCTCTCTCTCACACACACACACACACACACACACGTAAGCACACACCTATTGACTCCCTCACGCAGCCACCCTTGTATTCAATTGCTCACTCACCAACCCACCATCTGCCTATCTCTTCTGAGCTGACACCCCCCTTCCCCTTCCCTTCCACCCCAACCGTACACAACAAACAGTGTGCTGATACAGAAATTCGGCTACCAGAATACTTTCCTCATTAGCGCAGCCACCAAGCTCGCCGGATGGCTCCTTCTCCTCTTGCTGTTGCCGTTGCTGGGCGGGGGGCTGTGCCGCGGCTCGACACAGGACGACTCGGGGGCGAGCAATGAGGAGTACGAGGCGGTGCGGGGCTCGGTGGTGGAGGCGCAGTCGGTGGGCGATGCGGAGGAGGGCGCGCCTTGTGTGAGGTCGGAAGGAAGTGGTGCGTCGTTGCGGCAGCCTCTCATTGCAGGAGCGTCTTGATTAACAAGTGTGCAGTTGCGTCAACTCTAGAAAGTAACAGACGGAGAAATAATGAAACGGTGGGTGCGTGGAATGAAAAAGAAGGTTAACGGATATTTTTTCTCGTGAGCATGTTCATGGTTTCCAACTTGAGGAGAGTCGAGTTGGTATTTTGGGCGGCAGAAATTGTGCGCCCATTTTTTTCGGAATGGCGTCTACGCGTCAAAGCGAGAATATCTTTTGGTGTGAACGATTGTGATAAAACGCTTTCTTTTCCCATTTGTATCTTCTTTTCGAATGGCAAGGGGTGAAGAAAGGCGCCTCCATTTCTCGCGACCCTCAAAATCACGCAACGCTGCTGCTGTCGAGTCCATGTCACTCATTTGCCACGCCAATACTTGATGAAATGCGCCAGTGCTTTATTTTATTGACTTGACGCTATATTATTTAATTTGCTCGGTTGGGGGATTCGCCAAGCTCCGCGAACGCCTCGCCTATCGTCTGATCGTCCTGTGGGGCTTTATGTCGTGACTTCTCGTTCAACGCCTCCCATGAGTCCCATAATAACACTGTCACCGCCGACGTCGAGCAGGTTGGTATCCTCTTGTACCCTCACAGCGCCACCGCTTCCGCCACTACCTCAGCCAGTGCGACCTCAGGCACGTTAAAACCCTAAATTTGACCTAAACGTCATCAAATCACGAGGAGTTGTAAATTTCACGTCACAATTCGTATGCGTTCCTCGAATTTGGCCGTTGACCGAAGCATTTTCACTTATAATTTTGAACAGCGCCACGAAGCAGCACGCAACCGTGATTTGCTGTCTTAGGGTTAAGTATGATGCGCGCAATTTGGCCAAGCCCTAGAACTTTGGTTGAAAAACGCACGTGGAGCCTTGTTGCTTGCTGCCGACAACGCGTACTCAGTCGCTCGGGCACGACGCCCCACGCAATGTGCGCCCAACGTCCGAGTACAAGCCGCGGTTGTCGGGTTTTTCAGTGTGGAACTGTCGCTTTGTGGGCACGTAGAGCGGGGCCCCGCCACATGCACATGGCGACGGACGAACTCCATGCTGAACTTTCTTGACTCACACCCCACATTGCGGGCAGCAAATCACCGGGAGGCCAGCTTCGTGGGAGAGTTCCAGTCAACCGAAAGAACAAAGTACGTGGGCGACGTGAGTTATGTGAAAGTTTTTAATGATTTATTTATGGAAGCGGGCTGGGGCTGCATGCACTGCCATTTGTGTCTTCTTCACACGCCGCGGCATCCTATAGTAACGGTGCCGATATAATTCCGCAATATTATGGGGCCCGCTCCCAGTTTCGCACATGCAACGACGGCTCTTGCCCGGGTCTTGTCGCAATCTTTGCGAACATGCATTAGAGGTTTCATTACCCGCCGATATATGTTATTTTTGTTCAGCAACACCATGAACTACAAAGTAGTTTTGAAACATGAATATGAAAACCTGTTAATTTCCGACTCCCGACGCTCTCACTCGCTCGGGAGATTATGTGGGGCACGTTCATCGGGGCATTCGCGCATTCTTCGCGCCCGGGCCTGCCTTGACCTCTTGGCGTTTTGCAGCCCTTCCTCACCGGATTATATGCCGGTGACTTCGGGTACGGGTCGCGGTTCTTTGGCTCTCTTTACGCTTCACATGAGAAGTCTTGCTTCAAGGTGCCGTCCGACTGCTATACGATGGCAACGCACCGTGTGCTAGACCTTAGTGCGGAGCTCACCTCTACTAATGTTCGGAAGTGCCCACGGTGCAATTAGTCTCGTGGGTCAATTTCTTTGTCGACGGTATCGGGTACCTCTATGTCGGGTGAGCGCTCGAAAATTGCTATGCTTATGGACCTCACCTCCCGGCGCCCGTGCTCTTGGTATGTCATTCAGTTCCATGATCGCGGTTTTCACGTGCTTTAAGAGTTCATGCTTGAGGCGGGGGCTGTTTAGGGGCGGGACTTGGATGTAAAGGGAAGCAAGCAACTTGCCCATATCCATATCCTTCGAGGCGCCTGGGTCTACTCTCTCGAAAAAGGCCGTGACTTGGCCGTTGAGAGCACCAAACTCCGTGACCGCAAGGGGAATTAAGCGTATCATTATGTCGGGGCGACTACGCAAATGATAATGAAAAGTGTTTACCACAATACCGAGTTACGGATATACGGATGTTGTCTTTGGGCGCCCCCTGATCGAACCCAGTGTAGGTCTTTTGCAATGCTACAATGGGTTTAGTACGCCGTGAACCACTATTCCCAACCTCTCCAATGGCAAAAACAACACCGTCAAATTCATGCACGTAAACAATAAATGTATATTAGTATTAAGAATAGTTTGTCGCGATTCTCCACGATGCGCGGTCCGCTCTAGGGCGTTGATCAGCCAAGTTGGTGAGCATGCGCTCGTCGCTACGGGCCTACCGGACCTCTGCTCATGTGCGACTCCGGTCGTGCCGGAGCTGGGGGGAAGGGCAGACGAAAAAACCCGTCGCACAGGTGTCGACGGTCTCGTCCCGATCCACCTCCCCCTTCCGAGACAAACGTTGCTCCTCCCGACGCATCTCGCCTCCTAGCCTAGACCTCCCTTCCCCTCCGGGGCCCAGGGGCTGGGAAGAAAGGGAGCCCATAGCCGCAAACGGTGTATGGTTGGCACTCTTGCCTCCGAGCCATATTTACTCATGTCCCCGGTCCGTCTCCGTATGTTTCCAACACTCGTCTGATTTTGCGGAATCCGTACGTACCCTCCACCCCGTGGTTTACGTTGTGAGGGCCTTTGTAAGGAGAGTGCCGTTGCGATAACCCTAGGCACCCTATCTTAGGCAGCATGTCGATAACCGGGTATCGAATGGGGGAGGGGTTGGTCGAACTCGCGGATCGAGTCGCCTCTCCGCAAAAGATGTCGGGTAAGGAAATATTTACTCGAAAACCCTCCGTACCGGGTTTTTCCGGCGGCTGTCGATCCAGTGGACCTCCGCCGCCAGACCTTGCCGCTCCTCCGGGCAGGGACTGGATCCGGATCCTACGGCTCCGCGAATCCCCGAGACTACTCGGGTTCGGACTCGGTCTCGTGGGTCCGGACTCTAGAATTACAGGTAATCGCGGGATCCGGACCCTAGAATCACAGGTAATCGTTGGATCCGAACCCTAGGTTCGGTAGGTAATCGCGGGAAGCGAACCCTAGAATCACAGGTAATCGTTGGATCCGGTACCAGTTATTGTAAGTAATCGTAGGATCCGGTACCAGTTACTGTAAGTAATCGTTGGATCCGGTATTCATCGTACTTTCATAATGGATCCGCGGTAATCGCGAGTACCTCATCCTCGCAAAACGATGTGGAATCGCGATACCCAATCAGTACTCACGATTCCGAGTATCTCACGATTCTGTGGTGGCCCGAAGTGACACGTTGTTCTTTTGGGAGGTATTTGGCAATGCAAATCTGCTAAGGTGTATGTGTAGGATTGGTTCAATAGCCCTGATTGTTGTCATTCCGCAGCCTTGAATCGATTGTAGCCCACCCAAGGGCTCGTTAAACGGTGCCTACGCGCTTGAAATCCACCATAAGCTGCCCGTCCACATCCAACTCCTATCATAGTTAGCAACAATGGCGGGGCAAACGGGAAGTAGTAGACCGTCTAGATAAGGGAAGAGCTTGTCATCGACGGCTATCCAACGTACAGAAGAGGAGTTTGTTGGGAATTCAGATAGGGTGTTCATGATACCTGAGTCAAAATCTACTGTATGGAATCCAAGCATGAGCAGGCGCATAGAACTAGTAGAGATGTAAAAATTGAATTTGCAGTACAAATTTTCCCCAAAATGCGCAATTTGTATCAATTTGCATGAGTACTTCGAGTACTTGTTGGAATCGCGAACCCAATGAATCCAACGGAACCAAAAATTTAGAAGTACTCATGTACTCGGTTCCGGAACCGAAAACACAGGTACTCGCTAGATCCGAACCCTAGAATCACAGGTAATCGCGGGATCCGGACCCTAGAATCACAGGTAATCGCGGGGTCCGAACCCTAGAATCACAGGTGATCGCGGGATCCGGATCCCTTTTTTAGAGGTACTCGCTAGTTCCGGATCCTAAAAAATCAAGTACTCATGGATCCGAACCCAACAAAAAAATGGCGGATCCAGTCCCTGCCTCCGGGTGCGACTCTCCTCCAACATGCGTAACTTCTTGCCTCGACTTCAAGGGAGACTCGAGACTCGCATGGATGGTCCACTACCAACGAGCGCCATGCCATGGCGTTGCTTCCCGGCTATCCGCCGCAAGCTCCAACGCCCGCCGCCAACTTAGATTCGCCCGTACCCTCCTCGCCGCCAAACGACCCCTAAGATGCACGTCCCGCCCGTGGAAAGAGGGTATTTGAGGAGCATCCAGTCTTGAAAAGGAATATCGGACAAGCCGAGCACGAGATCTTGACGCGGGTGTATAAATAACATTTTGAAAATCCTTCCGTACTATGAGGCTTCCCGACATTTCCTGATCCGCAAATCGCAGCCAACGGATTTCACCCCGCCTAAACTCAACGGTGCTAGGCCTAGCACGGCAATAGGGTTACCAACGCCCACCACGAGGAGGTGGGAGTGAGTGCCGTCGGGCCTGCGAGCGCACCCCCCTCCGGGGCCGCCGGCGGCGCTCCGTGCCCCCTCGATATCCGAGTACTTGTCGCACTTGGTCTTCTCAACACAGCATAGAGCGGCTTCGCAAGACGAGAGGGAAAAAAAATCATAAACGACGATGAAATCATAAACGACGGCATCAAGAGCAAACATCGAGCCCCGGATGATAACATATGGTATAAGGCTAGGGATCAAGTAACTTTTGTCGACGTTAAAGTAGGGGCTTATATTTATTAAGACTATTATTAAAATCGATGTCACTTTGTACCCACATCATAGCCGATGTATCGATATTTTCGACGATATATGTCAACATAGCGGACATTGATGATTGATATTTTCCACACATATTGGTAGTTGTTGGTATTCATGATATTGATGTCGATGTCGCAACCTCGTAGCTCGATAGCGCCATCAACGGCGCATGGCTTCGTGATGGTGATAGTATCGATGGTTGATCCCCAACCTAACCGTGGCACTTCAAGACACCCACATCCGCGGAGAGGCCGTTGTTGCCGTTGTGGAGTTTTAATTAACGTCGCGTGTGGGGTCCGTGAGAGCCTCGACGCCAACCCCGAGAGCGCGAACCTCGGACATCATTTCCGTAAGGGCCGTCATCAAATAACCAAGAAATAGTAGCGGTGTGGACCGAAGCGTCTCCGCCACAACGGGCCAATTGGTCATCAAATATAGTGGTCCGCGCGTCATCCGACATGCCGACACCTGACTCGAACGCACCCCATGTAGCTTAGACCGAAAGATGGCAAGAGCCCAAGCTGTGGGGGAGCGACGAGTGGAAAAGATGCGGGATGATGGTAGTCCGAAGATACGCGACATACCGCGACGCATCTTGTCTCGGAGCTTGCCCAAGTAGCGGGCCGTTGTACATTTATGTAGGGGTGAACAAGGCTTTAAATTTTGTTTGGATGGCGACGTCGGACGGAGATATTTCTTTTGAAGTGATGTTTCATTTTGCAAGCGACGATGTCCGAGAGTTTGACAATGGATTAAGATACACATAGCACACAAGCTCAACGAGATTCCCACATGCAAGACTTGCATATATTTGGCATTCTTCTTGCCACCAGCTCTCCCCATGTGGCGCCTTCTTTACTTGTGTGGCATTCGCAATACCGCGGCGCGCTTAGCCGGAAACATACGGGTACCTGCACGGCTTTGCTTACAATATGAGATACACACACATCCAATACTAATAGATAAAATCTTACACCAAGGAAGGAATGCTTGAAAAGCATTGATTAAGAAGATCTTTGCCACCATCCGCGGAAGATGACTTCTGAGTATAAGCTGATGAATAAACAAGATGCCGAACGCAATCGCCGAAGCACTTCGTCCTGCAATAGGGACTCGTGTTGAGGGATGGCTTGCCAGTTTGTGAACGGGAACTGTGCGCGCTAGCTATACTTCCGTTTAACGTGCCTCGCTTGTGTCCGGAACGCGAAGTTGCGCTCCCCGGGGGCCAGTCTCCCACGCTTGGCCCTTTTGGTGAAGGTCGTCTGTGGGATGTAGTGCGTCTTGGAGTGGAGCTTCGGCGTGTTGAAGTAGGTGGGGCCCAACTGGTCCCGCCCGTGCGCGGCCAAGCAGTACCCCAACTCGCCGCTCGCCATACGAGCCACCCTCGCCTGCACCCGCCGCGCCTCCTGCGTGCCCTTCCCCTGCAGCACAACGTTACAAGCAATGCCCATCACTCGACGCCACGCAACGACCTAACTGAAGTACAACGTTACATTCACTGCCCCATTGACTCGTCCACGCAACGATATCTAACGCAAACCCTGTGAGCAGCAGTTTCTCAAAAGTGCGAGGGGCAACGATAAATAGAGCGGTAATCATGAATTAAGGTATAATAATTGCTGTAAAACTAAGGAAAACTAAATATTCGGGGTACCCGTAGTACCCGTCGACTGTCTTATTTGTTTGCTAATATTTTTTTGTTTTAAAGAGCTCTGGCAACTTCCTTTTGTACATGATAGTAAGTACCATAGGACATCTGAATATCATCACCGCACTATCACTACTTAGTTGTACATTCTTTAAATTACAAAGAAAGTATAGGAGTGGATGAATAACAAGAAGGACTATACTGAGGAACTTGGAGAAAGAAAATAGAGGGGGGAAAACGGAAGTGGGCAAGAGTGACAACAGGATCGAGGAAATCCACTACGAAGTACTGATTTCGCTTCCTAGGTAGAAATACTATAGGAGATTGAATAGCTCTTAATGAGGTAGTAAGGTCCCTGGTTCAACCAATATTCTTCAAAACGCCCCCTGGACTCTCCAGAGGCTGCCAGCTAATGACCGAGTGACCGACAAGTCACCAGCAGGGCGGGCAGGTCATAGGAACGGGAGGGGAGTTGTGAATGCCTACCGTGAAATCTGTGTTAGGCGCCGTCCAGCGGCTTTGGCGCGGCTTGAAGTAACCTGGCTCACACACACTGCAGAATGACGGCAGACTGAGTCGCGTCGTCAGATTACGTGTCGTTATTGTGTCACCGACTCACCGCTACCCGCCTGCGGCAATAAGGCGTAAAAACGGGCAACTCCCACTCGCTCCACCTCGCGTGCAAAATCTAAGACTCTACAGCCAGGTGCCCAAGACCTGTCCAAACTATTTGTGCCACTACAGATTACGCACGATACGGATGAAATCCCGGCGGAAAAATGAGAAAAAAAATGTCATCGGCGGTTGGCGCAAAGGAAATTAAACGATAGAAAAAAATAAAAATGTTTTAGTGGGAGATTTTGCCCTACGCACCAGTCATTGAAGTTTTTCACGCAAGTAACGCCGCTCCTGACGCAGGAATTCTTAGGGCACTCCCAATCACAACCGGCCTCGGCACCGGGAAGTCGCTGCGTGCAGCTCCCCTTCTTCGCGTCCCAACCCAGCGCCGCCTTCAGCTCCCGGCCGCCCACGCCGACCACAGTACTTACCACCAGCAATCCGACAGCAAGCAAGTGCTTTAAGCAGGCCATGAGGAACCTTCACCCCCCGAGGTGCCCCGCCCCCTATTTAAGTAAGTCCAGAAAACCAGCTCGCCCTGTAAAGCTGGGAAGAACGTGTTGCGACTCGCGGCCTTGCGCCCTCACGGCATGCGGCGGTGTACTGATACCGCGGTTCCGGGAAAATACGGGACCCTACTAGTAGTAACGTACTAACGATGTACGCCAGCACCCTTCCGCCCAGCCGCACCGCAATCCGCTTCGGCTCATATAAGAAGGAACACCAGTCACTTCGTCACTGCGCCTCTTGGTATCTAGGAGTCAAGGAGCGTATCTTTCGCGGATGGTGGCCGAGTCACTCTTGGTATCTGCTTCTTTTGTGGGAGAGGACGAGCGTGTCGCTTATTTGTATTGTCTTCTTTACTGTGACTTGAGCTGCCGTATAGGCGTATTCCACATCATGAATAAAATATATAAATAACTCACGGCGGAGGCCCTGCCTCCGTCCCTGTGCTCTAAAATTTTGCAGTCGCCGTACTTTGTAAAGGATCCTTACCCTGATTGTAAATTACAAGAAGCACTGCAGAAACTTGGACAGGCGGGAAAAAACGGGGGAAACCAAGAGGGCAAGAGTGACAAGAGGATCACGGAATCCAAAGCATGGCAAAGGGAAGCACTGCATCGTGCACAAACCTAGTAGATTAAACAAAGGAAACTCCAATGCAACGCTTAAAAAAGCAACACATGGAGGAAGCACGGGGACGGTTGCGGCCCATGGCCCGCGTGAAGAGCGCCGTGGCAGGAGAAGGCATCCCAGCCGAGGAAGAAGTGGCATCCACACCGCCAGCGGCGGCGGATAACCCGCGCAAGACGTTGTCCGCGTGAGCGACATGGACGGCGATGAGAGAAACCTTTCGGCGCCAGGATGCTAACAACTTGACCACATCTAGTGTGACGAGTACAGTCATGCAACAGTACATTGCAGGACATTGTACAGGTACTCGTTACGGATTCCAATTCGTGCTTTTCCACAGGACGGACGTATACTCGTGGGTACGTCGCTACTGCAATATTGTAATGGTGCTGATGCTACAGTACGACCAGTACCTCCCGGTACGTACAGATATGCATAATTAATCTAACTAGCCAGATGACGCGCCAGAACGAGCTCTCCAATGCAGAAGGAGCCGCGTCGTGAAACCCAATGCTAGGCAGGCCGCGTCTCGAGGCAGATGACGACGGTTGAACAGCACTAACGCCTGACACGTAAGCATAGCTTGCAGGCGTAACCAGTCTGGGCTGAAACCTATTTAAGCCCAGTGCAGTAGAGGGAGGTGACAGAACCTTTTAACAATTCCTTTGTTCATTTACAACATCTACTGCCCAAGTACAGCAGTGAAACATCTTTCATCAATTGCCTCTCGACAACATCATTCTGCAATCTTACGACACAGAGCTAGACAGACTAGAACAGATTTGTGCTAGCGTTTAGCTTTCAGAGGCTAACCGCCACACTGGTTTCGGAGCTCTTTGGTCGACGCACGCTTTCGTTCGCTTATTGAACTGCTCGACGTTGTTTGATTGAGTTGAGATGGCTTCTCTTGGACCTGGTCATTACGTGGTGTTGGTAATTCACGTTGGAGGAACTAAACGGTCGGATTTGAAGTTGGTGTTTCAGCGTGAGCCTCGTACTGGTAGAACTTGGTTCCCTGCTGGCTCTGTCTTACCCAACGAAGAGCCTGTCGACGCTGCTATTCGCGAATTACACGAGGAGACCGGTCTTGTTTTGACACCGGATGATTTGACGCTGTTGAGTGGTGAACCTGTGAACGTTACGCTACCTCAAGGACGACAGCTTGTTTCCGTGTACTCTGCGTCTATTCCTGTCCTGTTTGCTACGAGCAACTTACGTACACCTGCTCAGGTCGAGCAGGTTGTTTTGGAACAGTCGACAGTTAATCCGGATGGCACTTACGTCGTCCCGGAAATCATCAACACTGACGGTCTGACACTTACGCCTGCACAGACTGGGTTACTTCGTGCTGAGAAGCACAAGAGTGATTTACTTCACTTTGGTTACGTGACTCAATGGGAATCTTTCTATCGAGCAATGACACAACATGTTCCAGTCATGCATGAAGACACGTCTATCCCGAGACAGCTCCACATGTACCCCCGGTTTACAACGGTCGACTCTGGTTCTGTCTGGCTGCTGATTCTTGGACACATTAACCGACTGACTGGAGTGGGACCTACAGATTTACGAGTGGGAAAGCCGATGCCTACCCACAACTTGGCAGGACTATCAGTGACTCTTACGGAGACTCAGCGTAAGGCTGCCATTACTTCACCGTACCAGAATGGTCAAGACCCACCTGTACTGGAGGATTGGCTCGAAGCTCAGCCTCAGCGTTTTGTAATGCTTGGGATTGCAGCTGACTCGTACGATGCAGTGTTCTGGGTTACTTCACAGTTTTCTGGACTCCTTGGTGGATGGTGGTTGAACCGGAAAAATCGACCTCCAATTCCATCTACGTACAACGAGCTTGTTGCGGAGATACGCAAGTCTACGTTTCTTCCGAACATTCAGGATGACGCAATTAAAGCTTTGCTAAGTTTTACACAGAGCAACACGATGAGTTACGCGCTTTTTACTAAGAAGTACAACGACTACTTACGCCGTTCTCGTCAAGACCTGACAGCGGAGGTACAGTGTGTACGCTTCATTACTGGTCTTGCAAACGTGGACCTCCAGAGACTGGCTAGATCACACCGAGCGCAACTAGGTTACCAGATTACGCTCGCGGAGCTACAAAACTTTCTGAATGACGTCGTGACAGACTCGCCGGAATTAGGCATTGCAAGGTCTGCTGCTGGACCATCTACCCAATCCTCTCGCAAGCGCAACCTTGAAGACCCTTTTGAGGAAGCCTCTAACGTCTGGAAACGTAACAAGGGTGGCCGAGGACGAGGCCGCGGACGTGGACGTGGAGGTGGTAACAATGGTGGTCGTGGTGGCAACAATGGTGGACGTGGTCAACCATCCGGTCGCGAAGATTTTAATTCAATCGCAAATGCAATGACAGCTGAGGAGCGTAAGCGACACATGGACGAAGGACTTTGCTTCAAGTGCCACAAGAAGGGACACCGTTTGTTCCAATGCCCGGAGTTCAAAGGCAAGGCACCAATGCAACCTAAGAAGCAATGATGGTGGCAAGGCTGTTCTACAAATGAACTGGAGCAGCCGGCTACATCTACTGTTCATTCTGAGACACTGCTAGCGACAGAGGTCGTCGATAAACTTTCGGCATCTCCATCGACTACAGTTGCGACACCTGTAACGCAAGTAGCAGGTCGTCGTCGTCAGACTAAGCAGAGACAGAGTCGTAAACCTGTAACCAGACGTTCAGTTGATTGGAAACTGGTTGACTCAGTCTTTGACCCTCTGCATGCACGATTCAACTTCACGTTGGAAGGATGTGCTGATGATGAAGGTCTTAACTCGCACGGTGACTTACCTCACTGTTCGCCGAGTGACTCGATTCTAGACAGAGACTTGACAGGAGAGAGGGTGTTCATCAACCCACCCTGGGAGTTAGCTGAGCAGATTGCGCAGCATTTTGAGGATTGTCGTCGAACATCTCCGACATCTACGATGGCTGTATTTGTACTACCGAAGTGGGCGAAATTTACTCAGGTGACTAAGCACTGGAAACTCTATCAAGAATTCCCAGCAAGGACACAGCTTTTTACACGTCAGTCACTGGAGAATCCAGCGCAACAGGAGGTGGTTGCTCCAGCCCCTTGGCCTGTACAGCTGTGGTTAGTCGACGCAGATTGTGCGTTTAACGACTCACCAGAACCTACAGCACCTGATCAACCCGACTCGGTACCTGTACCAACAGACGACTCGGAACAGTCCATCGCTACGCTGCGACAATTTTCTTCGACAGCTACAGCCCTACTGACTGACCTCACGGAAGCTCGCCCGTTAATTCGAACTGAGCTGACTGTGAAAACTCCTGATGGCGGACACCACATTTCTGGATTAGTGGACTGTGCTGCGACACTTGATTTTGTGTCAGAGGACTTTGTACGACGCTTTGCTTTACAGACTCGGAAGTCTGCCAGTAAAACCCCAGTTCGACTCGCTAATGGACAACGAGTGACTTCTACGACAGTCTGCGACGTCACTTTTGAGCTGGCTCGACACGAGTTTCACCGGACTTTTTATGTCTTACGTGATTTACGCACAGCTGATTTAATCCTGGGTTTACCATGGCTTGATGACGAACAGGCCTCTTTACAATTTGGTACAACCAGAATTTTTACACTAATGGACGGCACAGCTGTGGAGACTACACTCGAGGAACGACGCCCTGAGTGTCTACTCCTGTCGTCTACGAAAGTTCAGAAGCTCATGCGCAAGACGCGCCGCAGCAGAGGACGTCATGCTGATTTTTACGTCATTGAACTTACGTCAGTCGCTGAACAAACGACAGACTTTCACACTGGAGAGGAACTAACAGCAGAACAACGTGATAACTTCCGGTCTTTACTCTTTGATGACTTCCCGGAGTTACTGCGACCTGTCGACTCTCCACCTGTAAGCCGACAGTGGGATCATCCCATTGAAACAATTGGCCCGATGCGACGTCAACGTCTGAACAGATTGTCACCCGCAGAGCGCGCTGAGCTTAATCGACAGCTTAAAGACGCAGTGGAAGCTGGGTTGATACGCCCCAGCTACAGTGAATTCGGCTCGCCAATTCTTTTTGTGCGAAAAGCTGATGGCTCGCTACGTCTTTGCATTGACTACCGCGGTCTTAACGAGGTTACGCGTAAAGATGCTTACCCGCTACCGCGTGTGGACGACACACTGGACGAACTTAAGGACGCGAACTTTTACACACACCTCGACCTCGCTTCTGGATTCTGGCAAGTTCGAGTGCGTGATCAGGACGTTCACAAGACGGCTTTTCAGACCCCTGATGGCTTAATGGAATGGGTCGCCATGCCGTTTGGCCTGTGTAATGCACCAGCTACATTTCAGAGGATGATGAACGACATACTTCGCGACTTTTTACATAAGTTCGTGACAGTCTACCTGGATGACGTCTGTATCTACAGTCGAACTCTGGAAGAGCACCTGGAGCACCTGCGTCTAGTGCTACAGCGATTCAAGGAGGAAGGGCTGAAATTGCGCCTTAAGAAATGCTTCTTCGGATTGCAAGAAATGGAGTATCTGGGCTACACTGTGTCAGCCGGAAAAATTTCGGTTTCCACAAAGAAAGTCGAGGCCGTTGCAGACTGGCCAGTGCCCAAGACGCAGAAGGAGGTTCGCAGTTTCGTACAGTTCTGCAACTTCTATGCGAGATTCATACACCATTTTAGCGACCTTACGGCTCCATTGACGGACTTACTGCGGAAGTCCCAGCCACAGAAGGTTACGCTGACGCCTGCCTGTTTGGAAGCCTTCGAGACTCTCAAGTTACGGCTCATTTCCGCGCCATGCCTGATCCTTCCGGAGGTCGGCTCGGACGCGACGTTCACCGTAGCTACAGATGCTTCAACAGTGGGGATTGCAGCAGTCCTGTTGCAAGACCAAGGAGGCGGTCTTCAACCAGTCTCTTACTGGGCGCGTAAGCTGAATCCAGCTGAGCGTGGTAACACTTACTCTGCGTACGACTTAGAAGCTTTGGCCGTATGCGAAGCTGTCAAGCATTGGAGGTGCTATCTTGAAGGCTGTTCTAAGTTCCTTGTCGTAACAGACCACGACACACTGCGGCACCTGCTCAGGCAACCGAACAACAGGCTGAACAAGCGGCAAGCAAGATACCTGCGGGATTTGCAACCGTTTGTGGGCTCGATGACACTTGCATATCGCAAGGGAGCTCTGAACGAAGCTGACCCGTTAAGCCGGCGACCAGACTTCGTACCTCAGGCCACAGTACCCTTATTTTGGGATGGCGAGGTTCCGTCAGATCGAGAATTACGACGGAAGTCCCAGCTGCTGTTTGAAGACGCACAGTTAAATTCACTGACTGTTGACGCGTTGCAGCTGAGCCCTGAGTTCGCTGATCTCATTCGCGAGGGGTTCTCACGAGATTCGTTTTATGGGGACGATGGTGAGTGGACAAGAGACAGCCGGATAGAAGCCAGAGACGGGTACTTTTGGCGTCTCAATCGCCTCTGTATTCCACAGAACTCTGAGCTCCGACTGAGATTGATCGCAGAGCTGCACGAAAGTTCGTCAGCCGGTCACAGAGGAGTTGCTAGCACTCTTGCTAAAGCACTCGACAGATTCTGGTGGAAACGAATCCGCCAAGATGTGAAAGATTTTTGTGAACGCTGCGTCGTGTGCCGACGAGCGAAGATTCGACCTCAGATGGCCGCGACTCTTTACCCGTTACCTGTTCCACCCAGACCGTGGCACACAGTTGGTCTTGACTACCTGACACACTTGCCTGAGAGCAACGGCTTTAACAGTGTGCTGATTGTAGTAGACCATCTAACTCGAATGGCCCATTTTCTGCCATGCACAGAGTCGATTACTGCCGAAGAAACTGCAACTTTGTTTTTACAGGGAGTCTACCGTTTACATGGACTGCCCCGAGTGCTGATCAGTGACCGCGACCCGAAATTTGTCAGCGCCTTCTGGCAGACATTGTGGAGACGCCTTGGAACGCGACTAAACATGTCTACCAGCCGACACCCAGAAACAGACGGACTAACAGAACGCGTGAACAGCACGTTTCAGCAGCTTCTTCGTTGCTTCTGTTGCTATGATGGCTCTGACTGGTCGACACTTTTACCGCAAGTGGAGTTTGCGTACAACGCTTCGCGTGCACTTGGAATTGAGCACACGCCGTTCGAGGCTAACTTTGGTTTTTCTCCTGAGGAGCCTCCTGACCTGCTCTTCAGCATGCGACCATCGATTCCTTTTTCGCAAGACGCAACAGAACGGTTGAGATTGTTACAGGAAGTACACAGCTTGGTACGCTCAGTGTTACAACTACACAAGAACGAGATGCAAGCGCGCACAGAACCGTCTACAGCGCCACACTTCGCTAAGGGAGACAAGGTGTCAGTCGTCACAGCAAATCTTTTTCTGCGAGGACAGCCGAACAGGAAACTCAGAGACAGACAGCTTGGCCCTTTTTCAGTGGAGGAGCAGATTGGGAAACACAGTTACAGATTAAAACTTCCAGCGACAGTACGCTTACATCCTGTGTTCCACGTTAACAACTTAAGACCCTGCTCTACCGCTCTGCTACGGCCAGCTGTCCCGGTGACTGTCCCTGAAGGAGACGACGAGGAGTTTGACATCTCACACATCTCTGCTGTGTGCATCAAGTCGCTACCTGGGCGACGAGGCAAATATTTGCTCTTCATGACGCATTTCAGTGATGACGACATTCCACCTGTCTGGCACCGATTGAACGAGGTGCATCGAACAGTTGCGTTACAAGAATTCTTGGAGACGCCCCAATGGCGCAAGTTCGCCAAGACTCAGGCGTACATTGATTTTATGCACGCTCACCCAGCGCGCATTCCTGAGTCCCAGTAATTGCTTCAGTAAAGGAGCCAAGAACCACGGAGGTCTGCCTCGCGGCGACCTCATTGATCTGTCAAGAGGGGGAGGGTACGAGTGTGACGAGTACAGTCCTGCAACAGTACATTGCAGGACATTGTACAGGTACTCGTTACGAATTCCAATTCGTGCTTTTCCACAGGACGGACGTATACTCGTGGGTACGTCGCTACTGCAATATTGTAATGGTGCTGATGCTACAGTACGACCAGTACCTCCCGGTACGTACAGATATGCATAATTAATCTAACTAGCCAGATGACGCGCCAGAACGAGCTCTCCAATGCAGAAGGAGCCGCGTCGTGAAACCCAATGCTAGGCAGGCCGCGTCTCGAGGCAGATGACGACGGTTGAACAGCACTAACGCCTGACACGTAAGCATAGCTTGCAGGCGTAACCAGTCTGGGCTGAAACCTATTTAAGCCCAGTGCAGTAGAGGGAGGTGACAGAACCTTTTAACAATTCCTTTGTTCATTTACAATATCTACTGCCCAAGTACAGCAGTGAAACATCTTTCATCAATTGCCTCTCGCCGAACATATCGGAAATCGCGGCATCAACAACAAGTCTTGAGCCTCGGATTCCGTGATAGTGCAAGACACCCACATCCGCGGGGAGGCCGTCGTTGGCGTTGGGGAATTGAGCTAACATCGTGGGATCCGTGAAAACCTCTACGCCAATCCCTAGTGCGCCGCGAACCTCGGAGATGATTTCCGCAAGGGTCGTGACTATACAAGAGTGAGCGGTGTGGACCGAAGCATCTCTGCCGCATCAAGCCAAGTGGTCAGCAAATGTAGAGGTTCACGCGTCATCCGACATGTCAACGCGAATGCACCCCGCACAACTTGAACCGAGAGATGACAAGAAGCATGAGCAGTGGGGGAGCGAGGCGCCCGCCGGTGGAGCAGCGGCGGCGGCCCCGAAGGGGGGTGCGCTCGCAAACCCATCGGCACTCACCCCCACCTCCTCGTGGTGGGCGTTAGTAACCCTATACCCGTGCCAAGCTTAGCACAGTTGGGGGCTAGGCGAAGTGAAATGCAACGGCAGCGATCCGCGGATCATCAGTTGTCGGGAAGCCTCAACACGGAGGGCTTTTTAAAATTCATTTATACATCAACGTCAAGATATCATGCTCGGCAAGTACGCTATTCCTTTTCAAGACTCGATACTCCATGCATATTTTCTTGTCTACGGGCGGGGCGTATACTTAAGGGGTCGTTTGGCGGTGACGAGGGTACGGTCGGATCTGAGTTGGCGGCGGGTACTAGAGCTAGCGGCGGACAGTTGGGAAGCAACGCTTGGGCATGGCGCTCGATGACAGCCGACTAGCCATGTGGGACTCGAGTCTCCCCTCGGGGCGAGGCGAGAGACAACGCAAGCATGTGGAGGGTCGCAGCCGCAGGAGTGACACGGCCTAGCGGCGGAGGTCCACATGATCAACAGCCGCCGGAAAAACCCCGTACGGAGGGTTTTCGAATTAATATTTCCGTACCCACAATCTTTTGCTGAGCAAAAACTTGATCCATGTGTTCGACCACCCCCTCCCCTAGTCGGTACCCAACTATCGATAGGCTGCCTGTGGCAGTGTGCCTAGGGTAAGGCTAGGGATCAAGTGAATTTTGTCGATGTTGATGGTAATGATATTTTACAACGTCGATGTTGACGGTATTGATATCTTGGATTGTCGATGTTGATGGCGTTGATAGTTTGATATGCTGACATCGATGGCAAACTAAACCGATATTATCGCCGATGTATCGATATTTGGGACGATATATCGATACATCGGGCTTAAGTAATCAATATTCTACAATTGTTTTGATAATTGATGGCATTGATGCGAGCACTACTGCCATCGTGTCGATGTCAATGTCGCAACCTATCACATCGATGGCACTATCACCACTTGATGATGACACTACCGACGATGCATCGATAGCTGATCCCTAGCCTTAGCCTAGGGTTATCGTAGCGGCACTCTTCTAGTATAGTCGTGTATATGGCCCCGTAACAACGTAAACCACCGGGGGGGAAGGCCGGCCACAGCGCGATCATACAATTGTTGGAAAGCAGGCGGCGAAGGACATGGGACATGAAATAAACTATGTCACGGAGGCAGAAGCACCAACCGGACAACGTCCGAGGGTTTGGAATTTCTTCTTCCCGGCCCCCGAAATAGGAATGGAGACTAGGCTAGGTGGCTAGCTGCGACGGAAGGAGCAGTGAATGTCTCGGACGGGGGTGTGTGTGGATCGAGAAGGGACCGTCGACGACCTGAGCGAGGGGGATTTCTACGTGCCTTCCCCCCCACCCCCCCCCCCCCCCCTCCGGCACGACCGTAGTCGCACATGAAAATAGGTCAGGTAGGCCCGACTCGACCAGCACAAGCTAACCAACCAGCTTGGCTGATTGGCGCCCCCACCGCAGCTGGAGCATGCCGCGTATCGAGGAGAAAATCGACATTTTATATTTCATACTTGCATGCAAACAATGCTTGTCTACGTGTATCATTTAGACGGTTTCGCTACTGCCATTGGAGAGGTTGGGATTAGTGGTTCACGGTCTAAAGTCCCAGCTTATGAGTCCTAATTTGGCATAGCGGAGAGGGTCCGGAGACAACACCCGGTTTCAACACGTATTGTTGTAAGCGATATTTCATTTCGTTTCTTTTGGGGGAAGGAAGAAGGGAGAGGATGCTGGATGAGGGTCGGTCGGATATGCGACATACCGCAACGCGGAAGACGGCGTCGTAGTGCTCAAGTGGCGATCCTTACCTTAGTGGCGACCAAAGTATAATTATATTTCGACGATCAAAGGGCTTATGGCATTTTAAAACGGATCGTGCATCATGATGATGACGGTGGATGATTTGTGGAGTGCCGTATTACTTCTAGTTTTTCTTGCTATAGTAATCTCATGCTTCCTAATTATCGGGAAATGTGTATTGATTACAACCGACACAAAAGGTACATTGCCCGTGATAAAAGGAAGAAAACTGAGAAAGCGAAAAGAGGGACAAAAGGGTCAGAGAATACATGACACGAGGATGATCTGAAATGGTACACTACGATATGACACGGACGCAGCAAAGAAGCGAGACATAAGCGACAGCAATTCCACGGGATAGCTGTGTATAATGCATACTAACATAGGCAGATGCATGTCATAGATGCTTCAAAATGAAACAACGTCGCAACATACCGGCGATAATAAAGGCTGAAAAAATGTGTCGTGAAACCTTTGTCGATGTACGGAAGTAAACGAAATATTCGATACGGGGAACGAAGGCTTCAAACCTCGAAATCAAATAAGCCGACCAGTCGCGGCGTCTAGTGCAAAAAAATGGTTTTATCACGGACCAATAAACCTTCTACCGCCTTAGTTCTGCCCCACAAGCCGTATATGTATTATCATATGGGTATAGGGTGAGGTCCCCATGTTAGCTCTTTCCGGGAGTGTGCGTTAGTGTTAGACTCCCGCGCCAATTTTGACCCCCTAGCATCAAACATCATGATTTTTAAATGAGCGTGATGCTTTTGCCACATCAATGCGTCCACGAATTATCGCACAATTTAATCAATGTATCCATGAGTCAGCTTCCATTATTCGACCACGAATTAGTCCCATAGCCAATCGATTCATCCGGGAGATTTTACAATGATAATTGATCATAATGCGTTCATAATTTATGAGTGTCCTGTCAACAAATCGATTATTAACGAATTGCATATAATATTCCGGAACATCGGTCACATCGATGCATGGGATTGAATATTGTATCATATATTACTACTCAAGGGCGCCTGCTGGTGGCGCAGCGGCGGCGGCCCCGGAGGCGGGTGCGCTCGCATGCCCGTCGCCGGCCGTCGGCATCCCCCCACCTCCCCGTGGTGGGCGCTGGAAACTCCGTAGCCGTGCCATACTTGGCACGGCAGGGGGCTTAGAAGGCAAACAATGCGATCCGCGGGATTCGCAGCTGTCGGGAAAGCCATGTACGTACGGAGGGCCTTTGAAAAATAAAAATAATGTACGCTATCAGCGCCAAGATCTCCCGCTCGGGCCGTCCGATATGTTTTTCAAGACTAGGTACTACTAAGATATCGTCCCATTTGGGGGGATGGGGCTTGCAGCTTCAGGAATGTGTGGTGGCTAGGAGGGAGCGGACGGATAAGCGGTGGGACGCGGGTGTTGAAGCTAGCGGCGATAAGCCGGGTAGTAGCGCTAGGGTATCGCGCTTGTTGGACTTCGACCAACTTATTGACGTCGAGCCAGGCGAAAGGGGGCAACACGACACCAGCGGCGAGGAGGATTGTCGCGACGGGAGGAGCGGCGAGGTCTAGCGGCGGGGTGTTCATGAGGATCAACCGCCGCCAGAAAACCTGGTACGGAGGGTTTGAATAATTTCCGTACCCCCGCGGCCTTTTTGGATCCGGTCATTGCGACCGTGCCCTACCTCGCCGCTACCTACTATCGTTAGGCACACCTAGTATTAGAGAGTGCGAGCCCGGATAAGCGCGGAGGCTATGACCTTGGGGCGGGGCTTACGGGATGCGACGGTGGGATGGACGAGCGACAACGTGACGAGTTTTTTTCGCTAGCCTTTCCCCTCCTTTCTCCGGCAAGACCGAAGTCACGCGGAAGCTAGATTAGGTTGGCCCGTCGATCCTCTCGAACTCCGATCGGCCTAAGCCGGTCGGCACCCCGGTCCGGTGGGAGCGGGCCGTGCATCGTGAAGGTCGAGCGGCAATTTCTTTTTGCATTCTTGACAAGTAAAATTATTTTTAGATCTGTTTTTTGCTGATTACATAATTATTTTTTATGTTACTGCTTAGGCGGAGGGACTGGCAATTACTGCGATTCCCTACAGTTTTTTCAAACTTCCTAGGAACGTCGGCACACATTGCAGATAAATGTGTCGATAGGTGTGCCTAGTCGAAGAGTACCCGGCCCAAGCGGTTCCAGGCCACTTGCGATTGGCTTTTGGATCATACAAATCACGATAACATGGTTTGGAATTTACAAGGTACATGAATTACTTGTATCGCTATTTGGTGGTGAGGAAAGACGACAACACGGTTTGAGATACACTAGAAACAAACCAACCGCTTGCATTTCGCTTTTGGGTCATGCAAGTCATTGACGATAATATGGGTCGGAGCCGTGCGGGAGGGCGGTGCAGCTGCTATTGCCTGCTCCGAGGACTTAGGCTTCGGTGCCCCTCTTCTTCTTTCTTCACTTGTGTACGAGTACATTCCACTGCTTTCCTTGTACCGAATTAACATAACATGGGTCTCGGAATAATGTGCAGGTGAAAGGTTTGAAATGAAATAAAGGGAGACTGCCCGCACCCGTTCCCGCTTGCATTTGGCTTTTGGATGGTGTGAAGCACGACAGCACGGTTTAGAATATACAGGGGGAGGAACTACCTGAACAAAGGAACTGACCTAAAACGTGATGATACATCCTTACACCATGCAGGCTACTTTCGAGAGGCACCGGTGTCTCGACTGTGCAGCAGGAAAGGGACACACACCCACCACAGAGATGCAGAACGAGGAGCAGGTAGCTGTAGTGTGCTGTGCTGTGCTGTGCTGTGGCGTGTTTTTTTAAAGCTATATGTATCCGCGGCAGTGCGTCCAGCCTATTGACTAACTAAGGCGGCACTCATTATTGACAGGAAAGGGAGGAATAGGGGGGAGAATGTACAGCGGTTGGAAGTTGACGAGGCAGAGGTGAGGGCAGCTGGAGTAACTTGGGCTGCTCACTGCCTACTGGCCACGGTGGCCCAGGCGTCAGTGATGTTCGCCGCCGGCTCGGGCTCGTTCCACAGAATGGCCGCCCAAATGTAAGTGGTGATGAACCTGCGCCGTCACCCCACTTAGCACCACCCCCCACACCGCAAACAGAGTGCCTCCAACCATAAAACATGGCAGCAACATCCCACGGGCGACGCTCACCAGGACAGGCACACGGTGTAGATGCTGTTCCATCGCGACGCGACGCGCATGCGCATCGAGCTTATGTAGAGCCAGGCGATCTGACGGGAGGTGGAGGGAGGGGAATCAGCAGTGTTGGTGTTCGTGTGTGTGTGTATGTGTGTGTGAATGGGTGGGTGCAGGACAAAGGAAAGGAGAGGCCGCTCACTGACCATGCCACACATGCCCAGGAGCAGGTAGGCCTTATAAGGGTCGGTGGTGGTGCGGTGGTGGAAGAAAAAGTAGGTGCTGACGCTGGTGAAGGCGACGCTGAGGTGGAGCAGCGGCTGTGTGCGGTGGCCTGCAGCGCCACGGGTGAATGCGAGTGGAGTGGAGTGTCAGACAGCGCCAGAGGGTCACTGACACGATGCCACTGCTCGCGGTCACTGACAGAATGGCAAGATACACAAGAAAATTGTAGCACGCCCGCGTTGCCTCACCTGTTATGGGGATACGAGAGGACCTGTCACCTTGTGTGACATCCTCTGGCATGCTTGCATCTGTGGCCTCTTGAAGCTACATCGGCACCGTCGTCACATTAGATGGGAAAGCACTCATGAAAACCAAAACAGGTGTTATGTGCGGGGTTGGGCGCACAAAGGTGACCTCCTCCCCAATCTCACCTTTCGCAAATCAGCTTGGAGCTGGGCCTTGTCCCGCTTCAGCTGCTCAATCTTCGACTGTGCGTCCTGAGGTGCGCGTCACATGAGGTCACTCATGAGCAGCACTACAGTGAGACGGGAGAGAGAACGAGGAGAGGTGATGATGAGTGGTGAATGAGGGCCATGGATGGGTGGAGTGGGCCGTGCCTGATGGCGGTCACGTAAGCGACCCAGTTGACCCTGAAGTCTGTGGACCTCCTGCGCCCGGATCTCCGCCTGGCCAGGCAAAAGAGTGAGCAGATTAAGAAATGCATCCAAATTGAGAAACAAACAGTAATAAAATAAAGTCGTTTTTAAAATAAAATGGAAAAGGAGACGAGCCAACGAGGCGAGTGGATGAACCTTTTTCTCCGCCGCCGTCTGAACACCCGACCACTTCAGGAAGCGGCCCAGGATGGCCTCGGTCAGTGCAACGACCTGCACGAACAGGCGCCACGCGTAGCGCTGCGGTGCGAGGTAAAAGGCGACCATGAGGCCGACCACCCGGAAGCACACCTCCACCGTGGTCGCCACCAGCGCCTCCACGTTGCCGTGCGGCTTCCCTGGCACCTGCCCTGAACCCGGTGTCGTATTCACGACCGATGCTGGCTCCAGCTGGTCCAGGTGCTCCACCTCGGCGCCTTCTGTCTCGGAGGCGACGTCGGAGACGAGGCTGCTGTCCTTGCCGTCCATATTTCGGGTTGGTTCAGGAGATGCCGGAGCCATGCTGCCAACGCTGTTCAAGCGCTTTCCGCGGTTAATCCGCCCTGACGCACTCCCCTCGCGTTGCAATTTTGGCATAGCTTCGTTCAATTCGCGTAGGAAGGGGCGGCTTGCGAACGCTGTGTGCTCTGCTGGCGATCAAGAGAGTCGGCGCGAGCGGTTATGGCAGTACAGCGAAAGAAATTAACGACAGCGGGGGATCGCTGAAGTAAAACTCGTCGAGAGACGAGGCGCTACTCGTGGTCGTTGCATTCGCAGCACACTCCTTTATATTTATTTAATTGATGCAAGGGGTGAATTTATTACTGGCTCAGATTTATAAAGCAAGTGGGCGCAATAAAGACGCCCTGGATAATAAATGGCCCTTCATTGTTTAGTTAGTGATACAGCGTAAGTAATCATATATGAGATGCGGCGTAATGATATCTGTCGGACCTTTATTAGCAGGTACCTGTACGGGTTGGGTGCGGGGAAGCACAAGGGACATAATGGAACATTAACGAGGTGGAGTTATTATTATTCTGATATTAAAAACCTAACATTTGCTTACATTGAAACGAGTCATTGTGGCAGGAACAGCAAAGGCATTCTGATGAAGGAAAAGAGAAATTATGGAGTTACCTTCAAGTTGCAAAACCACTGCCTTGTGTTAATTCCCGCGCCTCATGTACCACAATCTTCCTAAAACAGTTTTTTTGGTAATAGCCTTTCGCGCGAACTTAATTATGATATGTATGTATTGCATGGTGGCGTTATATTTGTCAAGGTAGTCCACGCCTCGAGTCCTTTTCGCTAACGTGTGGGGATGTGAAACGTGAGGCACACCAACGCATGTCGACTGACCTCCATGTCACTCTCGGGTGTAACGTTAGGGGTGATGTTCGTTCTCAATGAACCAATTAATCATGATGTTTCCTTAACGGCGCCGGCCGGGTCTTCTAGCGATTATTATTATGGTTATCCTTATAGAGCGATTTGCTCTCCTTTATGTGCCTGCTATAACGAGGGATGTAGCAAAGTTACCAATCTCAAGCAAAGTTTTTTGGGGGATGTGCGACGTGAATTCATGCAACGTCTTTCTGCTGCTCTTCATGGCACTCTGGGTTCTTATCTCCGCGACTCTTTTCAGGAGGGCAGTGCTGCTGGTGCTGTGGCATGCCTTCCTGGTCCTCGGGCTTAGGTTTTTTTTCTCCTTCCTTCTTTTTTGCTTGGTGGCCTCCACTGCTTTTTCTTGTAAGACATTTTTGGTAATCTCAAGCAAAGAAATACTCAAAAACAGAAAACATGGCCGAAATGTTTAACCCCATCTCATCCTACCACAACATCGCATGACATATCAATCATCAATCATTTCCATGCTTATTTTCATTTTCATGTAAGGAAATCATTTTCCTTACCGCAGTCATCTCGCCAACCCCAGCAATTTCCGCTTGTTCCAAATAATGATACAATATTGTTGTTATCTTTTAAGATCCTAGGGCACAGTGTCTGGTTTCCTATGAGTTTCTCTTGCTCAATCTACTAGGTTCTTGCACAATGTAGTGCTTCACCCTGGCCTGCCGTGCTTTGGATTCCGTGAACATGTTGTCACTATAGTCCTCTTTGTGCCCCCCCTTTCTTCCCTGTCCAAGTTCATGGATGAGTGTTTCTTGTAAGTCACCTTACGTACTGTTCAGTGTCGGGTTCTGTATGGCATACGTGAATTTAAGCTGCACGGCATGCCATAGCACTGGAATCGTCGAAGTTGTCGGAGCGGACGGCGGCGAAATTAAAAGGGCCCCACAACGATCAGACAGCGTTCCCTCCTTGCCCGCCGCTTCATCTCGCACACATAGGCAATATTGCTAGACGCTACCCCGACCTGGCGGCAATATATAAAGTACCTGTTGATACGTCGTAGCTGCTCTATAGCGCGGCGAGTACGACGACACTACTGCGATGGCGCCGAAAGCGACATCCGCCGCGACAAAGACCGCCGCAAAGCCGTCCAGCACAGGCAGCAAGGTACCTTCCTATTGAACCCAACGCGTACTTTGCGTCCGTCGTGTTTTGCTCTCAGACATCAGTATTGCAGAATGCCCCCATCGGTTGGGTGAATCGTCGCGTGTTCCATTCTGTTTCCTTCTCAACGCCCGCGGTCGAGTTTCGCGCGACGAGTCGTTTTCTCGGAAAAGAATCGTCAGTGAGCCGAGAGAACAATCATTAGTTCCGGCCAGGCCATAGCTTTGGCATCATTAACCTCTTCGTGATCTGATCCTTGAGAACGTCCCTTCGGTCCTGGTGCATTCGGGGCGGGTGTGTTACCGGGGTCTGGGGGTTTGACGTTGCACAGGCGAATCCGTCAGCGGCCGCGAAAAAGTCGGTCTCGCAATCGAATAAGGGAGGCAAGGCGAGCGGCGGGAAGTCAAAGGTGGGCGGCGCGAAGAAGGGTGTAGGAGCAGGCAAGAAGGCGACGGTGCCGACATGGAGTCCGGAGCAGGTAGCGGCGGGCACAAAGATCCAGGCACGCGCGCGCGGCTTCCTTGCGCGGAAGCACTTCAAGTACGACGCCAGACAGAAAAGTGAACAAAGGGCGGCGCTTTGTTATTGTTTGTAACTCAATAGCTGTTTTGATTGTGGATGGGTAGAGAGGAGAGGGCGAGGAAGGGTGCGAGGGATGCAGAGATGGAAAAGCTGCGGCAGGCGGCATTTATGGCTGAGGTGCAGTATGAGCGAAAGATGGAAGCAAAGCGGAGGAAGAAGCAAGCGGAGGAGGCGGCGAGGAAGAAGAAGGCAAGCCAGTCCATTCCCTTTGCCCTCCTCCTCTTCTTGCTGACCCCCCTCCTCATCCTACAGGTGGTGTTGGTGGTGTGCTGAATGGTTCAAGGCATGGTGTACGTGCAGGAGGCGAAGCTGAAGAGGGAGATGCTGGAGGCTGCGTTTGATGGGGAGGTGAGTGAGCTGGAGCGGATGATGGGTGAGGCGGAGAGTGTGATGGAGGAGAGTGTAGATGTGGCGGATGTGCACGGGAACACGTTGCTGTCGGAGGCGGCAGCGGGGGGTGCGGCAGCGGCGGTGGCGCTGCTGCTGCGCAGAGGCGCCCACCCCAACAGCCGCGGCGAGTTTGGGCGCACTCCGCTGTGGCGTGCGGCGTTTATGGGGAAAATGGAGTGTGTGCGGCCACTGTTGGAGGGCGGCGCGGACCCACGTATCGGTGCGCCACATCTTCCTCCATCCCGTCTCTTTATTCCGTTTCCATCTAGCAGACCCGCAGGAAACTGCGGTTGCTTCAACATGTCAGGCGGAATTCGCATGCAAAATCAGAGCCGAACATGATCACGCACACAAATACAGACGCACGCACATACCCACATACACGCAAGCATACCCACATCCATACATACACACTCAAGCGTGTGCATATTCAAACACACACGCACACACACACACACACTTATGCACACACACGAACACATACGCGCGCGGGGGTTTATTCGCCTAAGTCTCCTCTTTTGGCTGTGTATATGTGAACAGCCACGTCTTCACAACACGCAACCACATACCATTTCTCAGACTCATACAAACGAGCAATCGCAATGCACACATCTCTCTCCACACAAACACACACACACACGTTGATAATGAGGTCCGGGGGTAGCCCCTTATTACATGCTTTGCGTATATTTCTCGAGCCACATGGCTGGTGAGATTTGACTGGTGTGTGGGCAGGTAATGAGACGGGGGAGCTACCGGAGCACGTGGCCAACGCTAATGTAAAGGAAGTGCTCTTAGGGTGGGACGCCTCAGCCACTGACGGACTAGTGGCGAAATGGGAGGTCAGGTCCCACCCATCTTCTTTGCGTTGCTCGCAATCTGTAGACAGTAAAGTTGTTATATTATTCAGTTCACTAACTCTGCAAGATATATCGGGTCGGAGGCACAGTTAGTAAGAGGGGTATGGTTCACAGGCCGCGATGCAGGAGCGGGTGGCTGCACGTGCGCACAAGAAGCAAGAGGAGTTGAAGGAGGCACAGGATGATTTGAACAAAGTGACGGAGCGACACGAGCGCGCACAAAAGGACCTTCGATGCGCAAGAGTGGTGCGCGCCCATCTTGCTGCTACCCCTTTCCTTCGTGTTTGGCTTTAGAGAGTGCCGCAACGTGTGTGGGACTAAGAGCATGGTCTGTGATATGTGTATACCATCGTGGTTTTCATCTTCGCATGTATATTCGCTCATCGCTACTGCTTGTTACGTCTGTAAACGGAAGTTTCTATCAACCTAGTTCGCGTCTTCCAAATCTGTTATTGACATCGTTCAAATGTTAAGGGGAGGGGTGCTCTTATGTGAATATCTGCGTGATTAGGAGCTCGAGCGGTTGATATACGAGTACGATACGATGGTGGGGGAGCAAAAGGCGCAGTCCTTCATCGACGTCGCGCGGCAGGCGATAAAGGACCAAGAGGCCAAAGTGGAGGCGGTCACCACGGCAGCGCGGGAGGCGGCGGAGGCGCTGCAAAACGTAACGCTTGCTCTTGTCCTTTTCCACCCACAATGAAAAAGAAACGCATGTGCGCGCGCACACACATACACGGACACAGTTACGCACACACACACACACACACACACACACACACACACACACACAATTGCAAAGTCACAGACACACACACAAATCAAATTTGCCACATGCGTTTGGACATACCCCCTCACACTCGTACCTGCATGCACACTTAAAAGCTCGCTATGCCCGCAGATACATACAAAATGGTTAACACGCAGTATTTCCTCCCCCCCCCTCTCTCTCTCTCTCTCTCTCACACACACACACACACACACATGCAAAAGTAGGTACTCGATCAGGTTCCTAATTTCCTGCATTCTACAGCACTCGCACAAACTAATTGATAGATGCACACGCATGAACATTATCATACTTTATCTCTTTCAAACTTGTACCCCCCCCCAAACACAAAAAAAAAATACACATACACATTTAGAGCCACTCACACGCAAACCCACAAATTTGATTTCTCTCCCACACACTCCCACACGCGCGTGCTAACATCCCTTAAACTCGCACATAAATTCACAAGTGCTGCGTGGCACCGACAGCCATGCGCTGCGACACACATGCCATACTCATTTGCTCATGACCCTCTATCAACGTGAATATGTGGACGCTGTTACTTTCTTCTCTCTCTCTCTCACACAAACACACAACCCTTTTGGGTTGTTCACACCATCATAAGCAGTACCTCCCCTCTCCACAGTCCGCAATCTTGATTGGAATTGTGGTGCCAAAATGACAGGCACGCTTGGAGTTTCGAGAAAAGAACAGCGGCGAGGCAGGGGACGAGGACCTGCCAGGCCTCCTCATCAATCTCAAGGTCCCCTCCAAACTTCACTCTCACCCTTCCTCGCCCATTTCCCGCCCCACTTGCACACCTTCCCTACACAACCCACACACCCCATGTTTGCTTCATCTCTGCTCATCCTCTGGGTGAACCAGCCTCTGACTGCCGTTATACACAGGAGCTGGACGACGTGCTGGTGAAAGATGTGGGGGACAGGGTCAAGAGCTCCGGCAAGTGGCCGGCTGTGATCGATGTTTCTGGTCAGGCCTCTGTATTTCTGCGCTATATGGTCCGTCTCCCCCAATCATACCCACGCGCACACACTCATTTATATTTCTCTCTTTCTCACACACACATTCACAAACAGGTTTTCTCTCTTTCCCTCTTTCACACACACATACACACACACACACACACTGACAGCGCTTGATGCCTCTTCATCAGCCATGGTCATCTGAACATTATGTGTCCGATCGTCGAACGCCGCTAATGTTAACTAATGCCAGCGCTTTGTGCATTCAGGACACGAACTACGTCAACGCCCTCAACGTGAACCAGGTGGAGCCCAACAAGCTGCGCCGATCTGTGTTGGGGGCCATCCGATACGGCAAGCCTTGCGTCATCGACGTCATGGTACACCCGCCCCTACCCAACCCATCCCACGAACATGATGTCATTCACGTGTCCGCTGCCTCTCACTAGTACCATATTTCTTTGACTGCAGTGCGGAGCAACACCGTGAGCATCTCCACCACACATATCCTCTGTCTTCCCCTTCTCACTTATACCCACAACATCCATTTCACAATGCTTCACACCTACTTAATTCACCCTTTCGACCCTTTTCTATCTGCTGTCCCTTCCATATATCCTTCCTCATATAAACACATTCTATGCCCCCCCCCCCCTCCGCCAAAGCTGCCGAAATGACAAAACAATTTGTGCCATAAGGTGCACAGAACTGCCTCACAAATCAATCCCCGCCATCACCCTCTTACCTCCCCCCCCCCCATTTTTATAACACCCCAGCTATGGTTCATGTTGCCCAGCAAGGATACCACATTCCTACTGTGTGCGTATGTGTGTGTGTGTGTGTGTGTGTGTGAGAGAGAGAGAGAGAGAGAGAGAGAGAGTATGTGTGTATGAAATGTCTGTGAGTGAATAAAATGCTTTTGTGTGTTTGTATAAATTGTGTGTGTGTGTGTGTGTGCTTCTGGGGGGGAATGGGGAGGGGGGGTATACTTAACCCTGCTGCTTCGGATGTGTAGGACGTTGAGATGTGGGATGAGGTGGTGAAGCTGTTCGACGTGGTGGAGGCGGGCCTGCTGGCGCGCATCCTGGACAAGCGCATTCTGCAGTCCGAGGCCTACCTCCGCCTCGTGCGCCCCAGCGACGGCGAAGAGTACGAACCCAACAAGTTTCAAGACACCCGCGTGCGGAACTTCAAATTCATCCTGCTCACCTCCGCGCGGCAGCCTGACCGCCGCATCACCGACGCCTTTTACGCCATCCGCATCAAAGTGGACAAATGAACCACAAATGAACACACACACTTTATCT
This sequence comes from Tetraselmis chui, assembly GCA_026401115.1. NCBI lineage: Eukaryota > Viridiplantae > Chlorophyta > Chlorodendrophyceae > Chlorodendrales > Chlorodendraceae > Tetraselmis > Tetraselmis chui. Next base: position 40,731 of record JAPMLY010000459.1, on the reverse strand, counting down.
CTGTAAAGCACAGGCTCGCATATGCGCCTAACATCTCTTTGACTACCACACACGCGTGCACATGGGCACTTAGTTTATTGTTGACCTAACATCTCTTTGACTACCACACATGCATAGAAACGCGAGCGCTCTTTCCCTCTCTCATACCTACATAAACAGATACTTGTCGAAATGTTTGTGGCACACATCCACCCACACTAGTTATTCCTGTGACATAGGCTCGCACGTGCGCCTACTCTCTCTGACTATCACAATCGCATGTTCACATGGGCACACTCTTTCTCAATTGCACGCACATACGTTAAACGCGAGCGCGCTCTTTCCCTCTCATATTTCCATACACGCAAACACTGTTAGTACATTCACACACACACTCTCTCTCTCTCTCACGCGCTATTTATCTCTGTAAGTCACCCATTCACACATGCCCCAAACCTCTCTGGCTGTCACACACGCGTGCACACGGCCATTCTATTTCTCATATACACAGAAACCCGAGGGCGCTTTCCATCTCTCATACTTGAATACGGTGCTGCTCTCTCAGCCTCTGATTCGCACACACCCCATTTATCCCTGGAACGCACAGACTCGGACATGCGCCCACTCTCTCTGACTCTCACACACGGACGTTCACATGGACACACTCTTTCTCACATGCACACACATATGAAGGACCGCGAGCGTGCTCTTCACCTATCTCATATTTACATTCACTATTGTTATCTATGTGGCACCCACACACACAAAAAAATTATATATGCCACATAGACTCGCACATGCGCCCACTCTCTCTGATAGTTTCACACGGACACTCGCTGTTTCATATACACACATGCATATAAAGAAACCCGAGCTCAATTTTTTCTCTCCCATAATCAAACACACTGTTGTCATTTTTTGTGACAGACACACACACCGTGTACTCTCATAATCATAGTCAAATGCATGCTCAAACACACTCACTACCGGTGAATTCGTCGGTTGCGCGCTGCACTGGAGGGTTGGCTAGTTACAACAATAGCAGTGGCATACTTGGGATTCGGTAATTCTGTGCAGAGGTCTGCCCCACAGCGGAAGGTACCAATACAGTGACACATATAGGGAGTCAGCGAGTGTGTGTGTGTGTGTGTGTGTGTATGTGTTGTGCCCTAAGCCTCGCTGCGACGGTCCCGTGAGACTTGTGAGTCGTCGTCGTAGTAGTCCCCTTCGCTCCCCTCCCATTCCACGTTTTCGTCCTCCACATCGCGCTCCACCCTGCGCTTCGTCTCCTCCACCGCACCCGCCAGCGCCATGCGCGCCATCGTGCGCTCCTCCAGCCGCACCTGCACCCATTCCCAAGCGCAACGCGCTCAGGCCACAGCTGCGCATCCACTCGCATTCCAGCACACGCCACACAACCACGTTCGCCTCACAACACAATCCCCCTCCCTCCCTCCATCTCTCTCTCTCTCTTTCTCTCTCTCTCTCTCTCTCTCTCAATCAACACCAGGTTTAGCAACCTCTCCCTCACCCCAATAAATTTAAAACGCATACTAATATTCTCGCATCACACACACACACACACACACACACACACACACACACACACACACACACATACACAGTGCATATGCTCGTGCACATACACTTCCGGAGATGTAGCACCTTCCAAACATAACGTCCAAATCAACGACATCACAGCCCCACTCCCCCCCCTCGTGAAACACACACGCACACAAAGCACACACCAATGACGGCTGCTGTTTTTATCACTTTCCACTTTCGCACATAGCATGCACCCCGACTCCGCTTAGCAACCCTCGCCTCCCCCCCCTCCCTTCATCACATACTCATGCTTAGCATATACACACGCGCGCGCGCACACACGCACGCACGAAACAAAAATTGCTTTACCTGCCCAAACATGTTCTCCAGCTCCACACCCGCCAACCCCTGAAACTCGCGGCCCAGCTTGAACGCGCCGTCGCGAAGGTCCTCCACGTCGGTGACGCCCGCGCGTTGCAGAAGGTTGAGCACGCGCTGCCGGTTGTCGAGGAAGTCGTCGTACTGAAACGCCAACACCTGCCGCTCGTAGTTGACATACTCGAGGCTCAGCTGCGCGAGTTGGCACAGCTTTATCAGGTTACCCTCCGTCAGGTTGAACACGCTCTCGCCGTCCAGGTCGCCGAAGGTGAGCTCCTCCAGCAGCTGACACAGGGGCGTCACGTCGTTGTTCATCATCTGCACGCGCACAAGCCCACAGCAGGACCATCATCGACGAGTTTGACTTGCGATATTCATCGGCGTGCATAATATATGCGAGACACTGGCTGTAGAGACAAGTTTGAAAATCAGGTTTATGGTTTAATGGCAGCGCGCGCACAATGCGTCTGACGTTGAGTCGCTGCAGCTGTCGCCAGTTGATCTTCTTCGTGCGTGGCTGGAACTTGAATTCCGCCGGTGGAGGCGACCGCTTGGTGGACTCGCTGCCCCCGTTGCCCCCACCCCCGCCGCTGCCTGTGAGTCGAGAATTCCCAACGTGGCCATGAGAAAAGTCAACGGCCGGTCAACGCCGGCTATCGAGTCGACGATTGAGACACTCATAGCTCACGACACTAAGAAGTGTGCCGTTTTAGTGTCGGTGACTGTGCCGCTTTAATGCCACGACTGAGACTTAAAAACGCGGGCGAGAGAAGGGGAGGGGGGGCGGGCTGACTGACTGCTGAAGAGCGTGCTGTGCCCCGCGCCACGCAAGTTGCACTGCGCTTCTGTGTCAACTGTGTCGAGCACCGCCGCCTCAGACAACGTCGCGCGCATCCGTTCCATCTGCTCCGCCATCTCACCCGCCCTCGCGTTCGCCCTTCGAAGGAACCAACCCACCACGCGCTACGTGGTTAGTACAGCGCTAATGCCGGTCCTATTACTCATCACACACGCAATTGTTGGCCACAAACTCGAAATGCGGGTAGAGGACGAGACATACGATAATACCCATATACCTGTTCAGCTCTCCCATGAGCTCGTCGTTGTTGTTCGCCAACGTGGCGACGTGCTTGCGCAGCAGCCGCACCTGCCCATCACTTACGCCGCCTCCTCCCCTATTACTCGTCATGACGATAGCGGTCGAGCCTGCTTCTCCTGCGGTGCTGATACGCAGTGATTCTTCTGAGACGCGACGGGCCCCGGGAAAGCAAGTAGCGGCTCGCGACGGGTCCGATACTATTCAACCAACGACAGCCGAAACTCGCAGCACTCCAAACTCTTACGCGCAGAGGTCCCACTACCGACTTCGCATGTTCAGCAGGGCTTGGCAGGCTGGTAATATCCTGCAGTCTCCAGCGTGAGAGTACTGAAGTGGACTGAGGCAAGTCTCTGCTTCTCCACTTGGACGAGCAGGGAAAGGCGACTGTCGCGCTAGTTATTTGCAAGTACAGGTACCTGTACATGTAGCAAAATATTGTCGATGAGCTGCTGATATCGGGACGGGTACGGGTACCTATTACTTTCGTAGGTTCATATTGGTCACGAATCCGCGGCGGCGGCGGCGCGTCACGGAGATGCATACTACTAAAAATGTGATACCCAGGTAAACAACACTGCCCAAGCATTGCGCAAGCGATCTAGTGAGTCAACCAAGTCATATGCGCCTTACCTATTGCTTGGACGTGTGCGACCGTGCGTGGGTTGGATCATTTTGCTAGGGCAAGGGCGGAATTAGCTCAAGCCAATGTGTACGCGTCCCACACGCCTACATGGAGGTCATTGCAACCAGGCGATGCCTTTAACCTAATTAAAGCATCGGTATATGTAATAGGATCGACTTGAGCTGCCATGTGCCATCACATGGATTATTTATTTCCATGCTTTGTACGCTAGAAATGCATTGCCACAAACGCGGCACGGGCATTCCCGCGGGGTTTGTTCCACGGTTGCAAATTATGATACAATTTCGTATTGCCCGCAGTCATGCCATGCATGAACATCTTCCTTAAGCACTGTCTTGCATGTGGCGAGGATGTGCCTAAACTTATAGAACACATAGTAACGTATCGTGCTTGAATGCCCGCGTTGGTAGGGCCACCGTCGTTTTTGGGGGGCAATAGCCCTAGCGTTTAAGGATTTCCTACGTCACTTCGCTGCCTCCCATGAAGTTATAATTGAATGTCTTTAGTGTGATGTTGCCCTTACCTTCATGTCGTCATTTGTTGTAGATGGGATGGGAGGTTTTTCAGTTATGGCGCCATGCCCTCCTTCGCATTGCTTTCTTTGAAGTTCATGTAAATGTATCCCACTCCCGAAATGTTTTGCTCCGTGAGATGGGCGTCGACCCATTCGAGTAATCCTCGCTCCTTCTCGAAGTACTTGAATGGGTCGACGCCCGGACGGGTAGAGCATACCTTTCTTGGCCATTGCCGTGAATGCTTTCATTCATGTTTGCATATTATTGGAAGGTTTTTAACTGGTGAAACTCCAGCACATACCTCAAAGTGGGGCTAGCACATTGCCGTACGGTTATCGTGCAATTGTACGTTATGCACTCACACGAGCGTCGCCTAGCCAAGAGCGTGATCTATGATGAGTTTAAATTATCTTTTGAACTTCTATTTTCAACCGTGCTTGGCAAACGCATCCCGTATAGAATTTACATGCCCGTCCCATATCCATATATATGCGCAAAAAGTATAAGTAGATACCCCCCTTTTGCCTTCCCCCGTGTGGTATAATGGGTCCGCATAGCTAATGATCCATGTTCATATGGTTAATTTCTTGTTTCCAATATGCGCATAGATGACCACGTCCTTGCGCTAGTAACCCATTATTAGAAAATGGATAAGCCGTTTCTAGTCCTTTCTCACATGGATGGTCACGTTTCGGGCGGTTCCTCCCATATGAACCGAAATCCATTTCCATTCTTGATGAGTTAAACAAATTCTAAATTTAAGGACATATTTTGTTGCGACTTCAGACTGGGCAAAGCACGAGGTGCCTCGCCCTCCCGATTTCGTTTAGCGCGATACACCACTACCAGTGCGGCGAATTGGCGAATATTTTGACAGTGGCAATTTCGTTACCGATGTCTCTAGCTCAATTTTGCTAGACAAACGTGCGAACGCAGCGCTAAGTTGACATAGCAAAAGCTAGTGCTAGCTCACGATGCGGTCGCCATTCGATTTTGCGGCGGCGGGCGGGGAATCACGGATATTAATACAAATATTACCGTAAGGGTACTTGTAGCTCGTTGCAGTTTTCTAAAAAACGATATTAGGCCAAGAAAAACACAATTAATTGTACTTTGGCTCAAACGGGAGGGTCCTGCTCCCGAAACGCGTCCATCCATATGAAAATTGCTTACAAGAAGAACCAGATGAGCACGGATCCATATGAAAATGGATCAGACGAACAAAGACCTATACTCTATATATTACCATTGGATCACTCGCGCGATAACGCGGTCACCCATGTACATATCGGAGATCCAAGTAAATTACCCATATGATCAGTGGTCATTAGATATGAAGACCCATTACCAAATATTGGGGGAAGGTCTTCCCCTGTCTAGTAGGGTAATGTATCGACCCATGTGCACGTGGGTCTTAAGAGTTTTCACATCATGGGTTTCAAGATATGTATTGATGTGGAAAAATAATGAATACTGATACATACGGGTATATGTTCTTAGCTCAAAATTGAAATAAAATGTAACCCATTCGTAGAAGTGGTGAAAATCAATAAAAAAGGTTAAGACAGAAAAAGAAACCCCACAGAGTAGGGAAACAAACCACGGCATCAACACGAAGGTAGAATTCAAACTTGCCATGCAGAATACACCATACGTTTTGCTAGAACTCCTTGCGCACATATCTCAAGTGCTCCAATTAATGAAAACCGAGCCAATAGATAGATAACAAGACCGATGTGATCGAGTGAGCGCCCGCGCAATACATGACATATAGCGCTAATAGGTTTCAAACGAGTGACGTAATGCGGGGTATGTTCAACGCCTTTCCCGGTCGAGTTAGAGTGGGTTACATAGGAAAGGATTGGAATTTGCGAAATAGCATGAATGCGTGAGAAGTCGATTATGCGTGGCCCGAAATGTGCTATTATGTGTGCGAAAATTGTATCTGCTCTTCTCTCGACTAAGCCGCTATCGTCGAGGAGCGGTCGAATAACAATGGTCCCGGGAGCTACATTGAATTGAAAATCCCGAAATGCAATAGTCTTGGATCATAATACATAATGATACGCGAACCATCAACGTTGTGTAAGATGATGGTTGTTTTGGGGGGCCCATCGCCTCATCCTTGTACAATCATTGCTGGAGGGATTACTTGATGATATTGTTTTAAAGCCATACTGGGCTACATTCATACTAGAGATGCGTACAAGTAATTGAAATATTGATTAGTAGCATATAGTCCGCCAAAAACCCGGCCTTGAATAAAGGATTGAATGATGTGCAACAGTAGGTACCAAACACGCAAGTTCGATCGGGCTCAATCCTTGCTCATAGCCCGCCTCATAGACAGCTCTATAGATCGAGAGCATTGAGTCTTTCTCAGAATATTTTGGTGCAGTATGTGGCAGTTTGGGGCTCGTCCTAGTCCATGGCACGCGTACATACCGAGTTCGGATTCACCGGATGTAGAACCCGCGACTTAATGTGTGTTTGGTGTGCACCTTACCACGTAGGAAAAGCATAGTTGACATGTGCTGCCGCATTCCGCATTTATGTACCGAGCTACGACATGCATCTTTAATTCTTGATGTAGTTTTTGGTTCTTTTCATTGCATTTCTACCTGAAGGCTTATTCAATAAGCCCCGCTTGGCTTGCCAAAGGAATTCAAAAATCAAACGAATTCAGTTTTTAAATATATCTAATCTGGAGTTCGTGCTACCTACAACCGTTTTTGCTGATTATAACCGATTGGTCACTCAACGCACTTTGCAGTTCGCAGCGTGCGCAACTTTTGCAAACGCTTCAATGTGATACTAAAAGCAGAAAATTGCAAAACGGTAAGAATACGGATGACACACTCGTTTGAATGATACGGCCGTAATAAGTATTGGGACTTGGTTTATAGCAACATCTATTGCAAGACTATAATAGGCGCCCGCCGGCGGCGCATCGGCGGCAACCCGGGAGGGGGGTGCGCTCGCATGCCCGTCGGCATTCCCTCACTTCCCTGTGGTGGGCGCAGGAAATCCCGTAGCCGTGCCATGCTTGGCACGTTAGGGGGTTAAGAGGGCCGGCAGTGCGATCCGCACGATTCGCAGCTGTCGGGAAAAGCCATGTACGGAGGCTTTTTGAAAAAATAAAAGTAGTGCTCGCTACCGGCGCCAAGATCTCCCGCTCGACCCGTCCGATATGTTTTTCCAAGACTAGATACTACTAAGATACCGTTCCATTTGGGGGGGGTGGGACCTGTATATCCGGGATGAGTGTGTGGTGGATGGAAGGATACGGACGGATCAACGGTGGGAGGCGAGTGGTGGAGCTGGCGGCGGAAAGCCGGGGAGCAGCGCTAGGGTATGGCGCTCGCTCGACGTCGACCCGCATGCTAACGTCGAGCCGGCCGAAAAGGAGCAACAGAATAGCAGCAGCGAGGAGGGCTGTCGCGACGGGAGGAGCGGCGGTGTCTAGCGGCGGGGTGTTCTTGAGGATCAGGTATCCTAAGTGTCCTGGATGGCAGAGTATTGATGGCCGTTAGACATCAATCGGTCGAGTTTGCTGATATTGTTGCATTACAATTTCAATTTGAAGACTGCCACGTCAACAAAAAACTCAACAGCTTATGTGCAGACGGTTAGCCCGTGCGCATTAATGTAAAGGTCGTGTGAAAGTGAATAGCAAGAATTGGATTATTCCTCATGTCAATATGTTACGATTCCGGAAAAAAAATCCATCGAGTTCCGTCACACAACGTTCGTTATGCAGCGTGAGTGGGTTACCTAGTCTTTCATTCCCTGCTTTCTACACTCAAAGTTGATTATACAACACTAATGAACGTATAGCCAAACCAATACTGCTTAAACGGAAGATAAAATCAAAGAATGATGGATAGTCGAGGATTGCTTTCTGAGAGTGCCAATGGCGTGTGTACATCTTCACGTCGCCACTAACGTATGTGGATTGTTAAAAAGCATGGCGTTTCTCTTGAACTCGCTGCCCCCACCACCGTTTTTTTCAAGTTTAATTGAAGTCCATGCCAATTTCATATTTACTGCGTACAAAGGCCGCCATGAACGGCATTACAACCCCCCGCCCATTTGACTGAAAAGTTGTGTGTGTGTGTGTGTGTGTGTGTGTGTGTGTGTGTGTGTGTGTGTGTGTGTGTGTGTGTGTGTGTGTGTGTGTGTGTGTGTGTGTGTGTGTGTGTGTGTGTGTGTGCGTTTGTGTGTGTCTGTGTCTGTGTGTTTGGGGGGGGGGGGGGGGGGGGGGGGGGGGGGGGGGGGGGGGGGGGGGTACCCACGATCCTATCTTACCAGTTTTTTGCATTTGTCAACTCAATATTAGATGGAACTATTTTCGAAATACGATTTGCACTTTACTGGACATGATTGATTAATCCCCCACATAACAAAAGTTATTGACAACGCCTTCAAGGTTGTAGTCTATGCGCACGGCAGTCAATCTTGCTTGTGTATATAGAGCTGAAAGTCTATTGACAATGAATCTTCGCGTGATACACTATCACCATTCTTGTCCGTGCATTTGTTTTTGACACTGAGTGAGTCATGTCTTGTATCGATACGGTAAAAAACATGACAAATGTTATAATTCAACTAACAGAGGGATATATACCATGAAATAATTTGTAGAAAAATGTTTGATGTTATTGATAACTCAAACAGTAAATATAAAAAAATAAAGATTGAACAAGCAATGCATTTGGGCGACCCTCCTTACTATGCATCAATGACAATTCATTTTAAAATTACAATGCCAACACTTCATCTCTACTTCGGGTCGCATGTTCTGAGGTGGCACTCATATTGGAGATCCCGGATGTAACGTTGTTGTACGTTTGAAGTAAACGTAAAGCAGAAGTTGCCAATCGCGCCGACTCCGTCGTCGCCATGTTGTCGCGACCGGCAATGAAAGTCACCGGCAACGCGTCGCCTCCATATGCTTCACGCATGTCACAATGCGGCATGCCGCCCTATAATAAACACAATACAAATCCTCGTCCAACGTTTACAACTGACGCGCAATAACGATTGCTTGATTACAATCTAATATGTTTTGGCTTTATATGGTAACACATTTGTCCAAATCATCAACGACTGCTTGATTACAATCTGATATGTTTTGGCCTCATATGGTAACATATTTGTCCAAATCATTGGCGTACAGCGTATCGATCGCCATGGCCGCTCGGTGAATTGTGTTGTAGAAGGGGTGGTCCTCCATTTGATTCTTGATACTCCGCTTTGGGTATAAAGGGCCGTAGCACCACAGACGGTCGACCATTCCCACCCGCACGAGGCGACCGCAGTCGACGACCGCCTTGAATCGCGGGTCGTCGCATCGGAGAAGGAAAGGGTCGGGTATGGCTCGCGCCATGCAAGCATGATCGATGCCGTGTATCACCATGCTCACGAAGAGGCCGTCCGCGTCGAGGTACCCGCCCCCGCGTGACAAAATTTTGTTACGGTACACTTCTCTAATAAATAACGGCATAAGCCCGGACAAAAATCTCGCGGTCCTGCTGTACCGGAACAGCATGTTGGCGCTGCGTCGAATATCCCTGCTCGAAGGCGGCGTCCTCCTGTCAGCGCCAATCTGGTATACGGCCCCGATCGCCCAGACGCCGGGGTCGCAGAGCCCCCACAGCACCGACCACCAGACCAGCCACAGCCAGACGTAACTCCCCGCGTAATTGAAGTACATGTTGCACCACGTAAGAACCTGGACTGTCCGGCTTGTCCGGCTGTCCAGATTTGTGTCATATTTTGACTCTTGTTGTACGACATGGCCTGGCACGGTCACCTGGAACCACAGCAGACTGAGCGTATCAGCGAACGACAGCCGATTTCCTCCGAGCTTGGCTCGCAAGACTTGACGCGTCCTCAAGTCGACCACAACCACCAGGTCTCCGGCGCACTCGACGGATCCCGCCTCGCCCAGCTTCGAAGCCGACCAAAGTCGGCGTAGTCCCTGCGTTTTTACATAAGTAATTTCCGGAAAGCAAAACTGCGCCAGCTCCATCTCCTCGTCCACCTTATCGACCTTCAGCACAAGAGAAGTCTCAAGCAACAGCTCAGCCGCCTTGTGAGCAAATTTCCCAGGAACTTTTAGCGTTGCGTCGAGCCCAAGGTACTGCCGTAGGAGAACTCCCACGAACCCCACAAGCCAGTTTATGGCGATCGCTGTTCCCAAGGCGATGGAAAACCAAGTTTTTTGTAAATAAGGAGTCACGGCACCGACAAAGGAGGAGAGTGTCGCGACACTTGCGCCGTTGGCGCCTATCGAAGTCTTGTTCGTCACGAGCTCTCGCCCTGAGCGCCTGTTGCTATGGACTCTCAGCTTACTATTAGGCGAAATTGCACGTGGGTTCGTACGCAGCGTCATAATCCGCGTCGCTCGTCGTCGCTTCAAGAAAAACGAGAACGCCAATGGTTGGGCCACCGCCAGCACAGCAGCGGTTTGTCTGTCACTGAGTGCGAACGCAGTGGCGGCAGTGACTCCCGCGATGCTGACACCTACCATCGCGGCGAGCTCGAGCTGGAGCTGGTGCGCGCCATTATTGCGCTGTTGATGGCTGTAGCGAGACGCGACGGCTTTGCTCGTTTTGTCACGAAACTTAGTTATCGCCTCACGAAGCGCACTCCGCGTCACTGGACTGCTGGGTGGTGGCGCATTACTGCTGGCAGGTGATACTTTGTCTGCTGTGCCGCCGGGAGGCACCAACGATAGGCGTCCAAAGCGACGTCTGCGCCGGTGGCGAGGCTGTCGTGACGGAGAAGTCCGCCGAGGCCGCATCTCTGATGGTTGATATCAAACGAAAGTGGATTTGCAGAAAGTGCAATGTTAGTGTACTTATTATGTATATTCAACGTATTTGGTGCACACGACGCTACGGCCGTGAGCGACTCGTCGGCGGGTCAGCCGTGGCGCAGGTCTTGATCGGGTAGACTGTATTGGCAAGCGTCGCTAAAATATAGTAACGGTCTGATACGCAACAGCGCTCACAAGTACTGAACGGGCCCCTGTATCGTTATTCTTTGCGGGGGTGGTGCGCTTGTGGGATCACGCGTGACAGCGAGGGAAGAGAATAAGGGAAAGGGAGAGCAGCTTGCGCCACGGGCGGAATGCGTTGAGCAAAACCAATACAGACTTTTCACTTTTTGATAAACCAATATATGATGCTGTAGCCATAGGCCAACGACCGACACAACGACGCGTGTCTGTGTACGTGCTCTTTCATCCAAAGCCGGTGCTCGCTCTGCCGGCGGTCTACTATCGTCTAAACGTACCTCAAATTTGTATCAGTGGTGCCTTTTACACATAAACATAAATAATACCAAGGAACAAATTCAGTTCTTATTTATTATTGAGACATCAGTTGCTACAGCTGATTTGTTATCCTGCTGCTACCGTCATTCACAAAATATCTGCTCGTCGTAGTGATTGTGAGTCTACGTGTATATCAGACTTTTCAGTGTCCTGGTTTGTCCGCCTGTCAAATTGTGTGTGACAGTGTGTCTGTCCGTCTTTCTGAATGTGTCTCTTTGTTTCTATTTGTTTATCTATCAGTCGGTGTGTTTTTGCGTGTGTGTGTGTGTGTGTGCGTGTGTGTGTGTGTGTGTGTGTGTGTGTGTGTGTGTGTGTGTGTGTGTGTGTCGATGTGCCTTCCAGCATGTCCCTTTGTACGCCAGTATTTATGCTTGGTTGTCAGTCGTTAGGTGTGCCCTTTTATTTGTTTGCCATTATGTATTATGCAGGCATGTCTCTCAATCCGTCCGCCCGTTCGTTCGTCTGTTTGCGTGTTTCTCTTTCGATGTCTACTACGTTCGTCTGTATGTCTTTTAATCCTTTACTTGTCAGTATATCTGCCGGTAGGTCTGACATGATTTATGACTGCCAGTCAATAAATCAATACGTTTGTCTGCGTTTCCCTTTGCCTGAATGATGTCCGGTATAATCAACTCAATTGGTTGCGGTACTAGAAATGCAAAATTGTGGTTTGGAAAGTACGTGGGGGGCGAAGTAGTAGACTTTGAAAACCTTGTCGGATCAAATAATGAGACGAGAGTTGCAAGATTTCAAAATAGTATATGGTGGCAGGAAGGTATTGCACTCCGACCTCCCTCATCAAAAGCGTTGAAGAATGGAAACACCCTATGCACGGACCGCGGCTCTGGCACTAGCGCAAGAGAACACTTTTTCTGCATGTGAATGGCCGCGAACACACTCGAAGACTACGAAAAGACTCGAACGCACTTCTCTATGGTTCGACTAGTACCCAAAACCATGACTTCTTCGCGTTGATGTGATCCGCAACGGAGCATCCACATGACCACCTTGCTGATAAACTTAGAATGATAAGACCCGTGAAGTTAGCGAGTAACGACAATTAAACGGTGTTGGAGTTTTTTGCGGACCGCCCCAAGGAACGAGGTCAAGGAACCGGAGTTATGGGCTTGCACACAAACGACTTCATTAGGAACATCATGGCTCACGGTGAAGATAACGAGCTACGTGGACGCACACGAATGCAAAGCGCCCATAAGCCAATGGGATTAGGTCGTCTACCCAAGAGCTTGTGAATTGTTGTGTGTGTGGGCCAAACTTGAGCATAATCATGCTTTTGGAGCGCAATATTGTCCGCATATTCTTCAAACTCCACACCCATAATGGCCTTTGGCTACCCAACCTCTTATGCATCTACAACGTCAAAGCCTTGACGACGCGCAACAAAAAACCCGTTGCAGTGGCTCTTCCTCCCCCCTCACGCAATCACACCCAATAACATATCAATGAGGGGAGTAAAGCCCCAACTTCAGAGAGGACGGACAAGACCCAGACGACCTAGGCTTGTATACGAGGATACCTCGATGGCATATACAACAGCGAGGGCCTTTAGAATACAACCGGCATGTATGAGCGATAGTTGATATAAATTACTGTCACTTTCATTTACTTATGATGCGGATGGGGGAAAAATTAGGACATGGATGTGGTGTGAAAGTTTTTGCGAAAAAGTGCGAGAAATAAATGAATTGTGATTGGGTTTGACAGCAAAGAGCTGAAAAATTGTGATGATGGGACACGGATTGTTTAGATTCGTAAAATGTGATAAACGAGATGAAGTATGCTTAACAACAAGCACCCGTTTTTCAACTGCCGTCTCAGGGCCTTCCCACAACGACCATCTTAGTCTTTGGAAAAAGAGTTAGGCCATGGGTCTCCTTATCCACCTTCTCCGTTTTAGCGGTAATTATAGCAATAGTACCACATTCGTAAAGCAGCGATTAAAGAGGGCTTACTAGAGTGAGGTCGCTGGGGAGTTATCGTGCGGCTACAAGATAGGACTTGGCACTTGAAGCCGAAAAATCGTGTCGAAAATTCCGAGGTTATGGATCAGATAATTGTGGTGGGGGCCAAGGGGGTAAATGTGGTAGTATTGGGTGTCCAAATCGGGCGGTTGTGATAGGGGATGCGTTGTGGTGGTAAGCAAGGTGAGAAGAGCTATGAGGCGGAATCAATGGAGGGGTGCGAAAAGCTGCGATATTATTATGGGTGCAACAGTGAAAAGTGGTGGTGAAGGTGGAAAAGAGATGAAAAGCGAGATGAAGAGTGACGGGATTACGGGAATCGTAAAGTTGTGATTGGGGTGGTTGGGAAGTCGGACTTCGTGTCGTTAGGTATAATTGGAATGCGTCGGGGGGTTGTGTCGAGGCTGGGGAGATCAATCAAATGTTCTATATGGGGTAGGGGGATGGGACTATAAGGCAAAGCTTGGGTCTGTTGGGGGGCGTCTAGCTAGTGTATATGTATCCATTTGAGAGTAGTATAGACTTCTCGACATGTAGTGCACTTTTTTTGCTTCTACAATCCACTCAAACCACCAATTGTGTGGCAATGTTAGGGAAGGTTGTTCGCGTTTCAATACGAAGCAAGTGGCGACGCAGTAAAACACGATTAGCACGGCGTAAACGCGTGGCATAAAGGTGCATTATCGCTCATCACGTGTTCACTTCCAATTGACACACGGTTCAAAAAGATTATATTGTCACGACCCACACGAAACTTTCGGGACTTGCACATCTGAAGACTGCGGTGAGGGTGAAAATGAATATGGATCAGAATTACAGAGGGGGTAGATTACGCATACATCATGTAGGACAAAGGTGAGCCAGTGATGAATTGTCTTGAAATAAACTCAGTGTGACGAGTACAGTCATGCAACAGTACATTGCATGACATTGTACATGTGCTCGTTACTAATTCTAATTCGTGCTTTTCCATCGGAAGGACGTACAACGTGGGTACGTCGGTACTGCAATATTAGCAAGGGTTTTGATGCGTACCGTACTACCAGTACCTCCCGGTACGTACATGTACGCACATTTAATTTAACTACCTAGATGACGCGCCAAGCGAGGTTTCATATGCAGAATGTGATTCCCCATGCTAGACGAGCCGCGTCGCTTGACTGTTGACGACGGTTGGAAAGCCCTAACGCCTGACACGTAAGCGAATGTGAGCATGCGTAAGCTATCTCGGCGGAAAGCTTGTCAAGCCCAGCGCAGGAGAGGGAGGAAACCGAACCATTTAACAATTCCTTTTGTTCAATTACAATCTACTGCTAAAGTACAAGCGGTGAGACATCTTCTCATTTTCCCCATCGGCACCAACATTCAGCAATTATGCAGCGAATGAACAGAACAAAACAGATTTGTGCTAGCACTTAGCTTTTGGAGGCTAACCGCAACATCAACGATGTATTGTCACCGAGAGCGAAACCTTCAAGTAGGTAGCGCATCTGCGGCGGAATGGGGTGATTGAACTCATCGCATCCCCTTTCAACACCACTCATATGTTTACGTGCTTCGTACGTGTAACAACCCTCCAGCCGTGCCATGCTAAGTAAGATTAGCATAATAATTTGGTAACGCATCACACTCTTCGCAACTCGTTCACTTCGTCCTTGCGCGACGCAACGGTTCTACTTGTAGCACAGCGAGCGGCGTTGAGGGTCGTGGGAAATTTAGCGTAACTGCTCCCGTTCGCAAGTATGAAACAAAAACGAGGTCTTAACAAGGGTTTGCTTGTTTGCCCTTGCGGGTTCTCGCTGTCGGTCGTCGATGATATCCTCTACGGCAATAAAATAATTAAGTACAATATAACTGTTGAATTATCATTCACACCAACTCTATCTATCGTACACTCCTCGACAAAAGTCCGGACAAAATTTCGCACCTTCGCAAGTAGAAAATGCAATCATGCGTCGATTTTATTGACAAATATCCTGAAATCCCAGGCAATGCTTTTGGGCGCAAAATAGAATACACCGATAACTGCGAGGGGCGAGTTCGAACACTGCCGGGCATGTGCACTTGGGGTTTTCGCGCCCGCACCCGTGCGGCACGCTCTTTCAAACAATCGCCGTGCTTGGTAGACGAAAAGAGTAACGAGCGCACAACGCCGCAATACGAACGCTGATGCGACGGTCGCGCAAATATAATGTATAGGCGACGGAGGGAGGAGGTGTTGGACAGGTCGCTGTGGGGGAAACGCAAGAAATCGCGTATGTAGACGTACCACCGATGTGCGCACAACCCAAGGGCAAGCCGCTTTCGGCCACAATGTTCAAGCGATCATAACTTACTCATATATGGTCAAAACTTTTTATAACAGGTACCGTTGGACGTGTCTTTGCAATGCGCGTCGAATACACCTACTACGGAGGTCAAACTCATCCGTGCCAGCGGCGTGAACTTCCGTGCTCTATTCACACACCCGCAAACCAAACCTCGCGCATTGAATACGGCACCCACGCCTCCAAACCCCCTCCAAAAACCCCCCAAAAATACGGTTATGTGGAACACAGAGAAGTATGCAGCTTGGTATGAGCGCTTGCGCAATGCCCAAGCGTGGCGCTCAGAATGACGTGTGTAGTTGAGACAATTTCCCGGGAGTTTATGGGCTTAATTCGACAAACTCCACCGACAACACCCGCTTTAAGTTGAGGCCTAACCACCCCGGATGGCGGCTTACTGCTTGCTTCTCGGCTCTCCTACAACTGGGTGGTACTCGGGTATCGTCGTGCTTGACGTGGTGAGAGGGGAGCGTGTTCTTGACTACCTTTTGCTTAACATAATGCATGTCCGGACGTTTGTGGAGGAGTGTATACTCAGCGACACCCCCGTAGTCGTCACTGTGTAAAGTAGAGAACACGTACCGTACCAGCATCGTCGAGGAAAAATCGACGATCGACAAAAACGACGACGAGCCCAAACACGGAAAACCCTTATTCATGCCGCGCCCATACCAGGTCGCTCATCGTTGCTGTTTCCTAACGAGGGCCTCGTGCTGCTTGCGAACTCGTGCAACCACAATCAGTTTCCTTCAACCCTCAACGCCGCAATATCAACAATCATCCGTGTGGTGAGACGAGGCGGCGTAAGCGAATTCCGGGTCGCGTCACGTTTTTGCGATCGTAAATAAGAAAACAGGCTACCCGTACGGCAGCTTCGACCTTCAACATGGCAACAAGATCGTGTGGTGTGATGGTTTTCGTGGCGCTGCTTGCCCTGGCGGCCTGCACTCCTTACACTTTCGCTGAGCCCGTCGAAGAAGGAGTAGCCGCCACCGTGCCGGAGCCGACCTTCACGCCCAGCGACGAAGGCGAGTGCTGCAAGTGGGTGGAGGGTCAGTGGGGGGAGTGCTTGTGCCCTATGACAGCGAAGCCTTACGGCAACACCACCATCTACAGCCCGAAGTACACCAACGCGCCCGCTCCCAGCGCTGATTGCGACTGCGTCTGCTGCGATGAGTATGCCTAAACAATAAGGCCCAGAAAAAAATTAGCACGCCCGTTGCGACCTCCTCTCACATCGTTTTCGGCTTTTGTTTACATATATACTATTATTGTCGAACAGCATAAGGCAGTACCTAGACTCAACAGCGACACTGGACAAGATGAATGTAAACGGACGCGCCGGCGGGATCATATCAATCATATTTCACTTGCTGTCGATATCTAGCGCGAATTCTGACACTACCGGGCCACCTTTTTTATATCGAGCTTTCGACCCCGTCGTATCTCGTAAGCGACTCTCTACTGCACTTGCCAGACTTACAGAACTTGAATTCGCGTTATTAGTACTTTTGGCCATGTATTAAGCGCAGCGACTCCTGCAGCGCGAGGACCTCCTTCACCTTCGCGTGATCCCCAGTCGCCTCGTGCGCGAGCACGACGTTCCTGAAAGTCGTCTGCGCGCCGCCACGACGAGGTACGATTCAGCCCAGGCTTTACAAACATGGAAGGCAAGAATACCGGGAACAGTTTGATATGAGGCAAGTTTGGGGGCGTGCCAAGTCCGGCTGTACGCCTTCGCTCTCCATCATCGCGTATTGCCCCAAGACGCCCTGATAGTCGTTGGCATCCATGAAGCTCGCGATAACGATGTTGTGCGTCGTCGTATTAGGCACTTGCCCTGCGGCCCTCAGCGCCTGAAACATCTCCAGCACCTTCGCAATTCGCTGTCCATCCCTACGATGCACAAATACGGTTACTCAAGGCGCAGACAGGGGGCGCCGCGTTACGTGGGCTCGAAACTCGAAACACTGTTTCGCTAGCGATAATTCAATCTGACATATATTTTTTCGATTTCGTTGACGATGGATATACTTTTTTCTGCACAGCGGCCACCATTCACTCAATCTAACCACTGAGGCATACATGTATTAATGTTAACAACAAAGCGGAGCGGTATTCAGGACAGTGGACCAGTCCGTATTTCCGTCGCCTACAGGCACGTCATCGTCTCGACTATCGTCATGTCAGGTCGACACTTCGTTGCAGCTGCTTGGAAGAGCGAACATCGTTTGGTAACCTCATTTCATAGTGGACGCAGTGATAGAATCACAGTAACTTACGTCAGTGACGCCGCCCGTCGCCAGCAGTTCAAGATGGCGGTCCACAACTGAATGTCAGCGGCCTCGACTGACCCCAGCACTGCCCCCACCTCCTCCCACAGCTCCCGCACCACAGAGGGCGGCTGCGTCAGGCTGCGCG
>JAPMLY010000459.1:0-17500 GCA_026401115.1 Tetraselmis chui | reverse complement strand
AGCGGGTTGCGGGTGCTTGTAAGTGTCGTCTGATGGCGGCGTGCCTCATCGACACTGCGGTCGATTCACTCGCCCACGCCAGCAGACTACTACGGCGATATTCATTTATAAAAAGCTTTGAGGCCACTACTCAGGTATCGCCTAACCAATTTAAATAAATAACGGTTGCTGCAGTTGGTGCCCATGCTGGAGCTTCAGGGTCGGAACCGGGCCTAAGTGCATCGGGTGTTCTATCCCCGTCGCGGGGGGAATGTTACACTTGCGCTCCGTGTGGCATACGGTTTGCTGGGCGTAAATGGCGCTCTAATTTCGCCAGACACACGAACATGTTCATATTTGGCAATGGCCCCTCTACTTCCGCACACCGTCGCCAAGCTCGCCACCTTGCGACCTCCTCTCCGGCCTTGTTTTCCCTTTGTGCCTCGGGCGACCACCTTCTATCTGCCACCCAAGCTCGCCCTCTTACCGCTCCATGCCTACACTGTGTGGCTGCTCCCGTTTCTCCAATGCTGCCCCACGACTATGTTGGCAGCTCCCGGCCGCCGCTCATTGGATCACGCCCCCTCCGAATGGCTGTCACCCCTCCCCCCCCTGCTTGGGGTGGCCTCCCCCCCTTGGCTCCACTCCCTTCCCCACCCCGGGCCGAACCGGAGCTTACCCCCCTCACTCCCCCCCCTACACATGATGGACCCCCGATACCTCATGGACAACCTTTTATGCCCTCATCTGCAGCTGCACTCCGCCGAGAGGCTGCTCTCCGATCCCCCCCTCGGGCCGCTACTCCTGCCTCATGGTGCTCCGACAACGACCCGGTCGCTTGTCTACTTGAGTTCAGACCTGTCACTGCGGCCCGAGGGGTTTGTGCGACAGCGAGAGACGACCTACGTTCTGCCCTACAAGACACCCTTGAATATGCGACCTCCCTTCCCTCAACGGACTCTCGGGCTGCTGGAGCTTTTTTGGCAATTCACCTCTTTGGCGGCCTCCTCCTCCGACCGTTCCCGGCGGCGACCGGTGCTCGCATCCGCTCCCTAGTTCAACGTCGAGTCCGTCTCTGGTTCTCTACGTCCGGAGAGGACGGACTCACGGGCATTGACACCCTTCTACGTGATATTCGAGATGGAGGTGAGCTTGCACGTGCGTGCCCGGGAGCTTATGCGCCTAGACGCCCCGGCGGTCGGGGCCGGGGTGGGGGGGGCTCTCGCCGTCGCCGGGCCCAGAACACTCAACGAGAGCAGCACCACCCACCGACTCGCCTTTCTGAAAGTGACCTCCGACGCCGGGCTGCCTTCCGTCGGGCCCGTGAGCTAGTGGAAGTTGGCCAGTTGCGACGGGCCCGGATGGCCCTAGACGGAGCCGACTTCGGAATGGTGGAGGACGCGGACGCGGCTTTGGCCGCTCTTCAGCGGTTGCATCCTCCTCCCGGTACTCCCCATCCAGACTGTGATCTCCCCGACCCTCTGCCCCCCCCGGCGCGCCCACCCCTCACGTATTTAGATGACAGTGATAGCCTCAAAATATGGGAGGAGTCTATGCTCCTTGTCTTGAGAAAAGCACCTCGCTTGTCAGCCCCCCACGTTGATGGCTGGCGATGGGAACATGTCCGTGACTTGAATGTTCCGGCATGGCGTAAGTGGGTTAACCGCTACTCGGCGGGAAACATTCCCGAGGCTGCGGCGGACTTTCTGGCGAGTGCGACCGGGTGGGCTCTTCACAAGCAAACTGGGGTTGACCGCGACGCCACTCGCCTTCGAGGTGAGGCTCCTAAAGTCCGGCCGTTGGCTGCTGGCAGCGTTTTGTCGCGGTTAGCTCATTGTCACGCCATAGCGCGGATAGCGACTGTCGCGGCCAACCACCTTGGCCCTGTACAACGATCGGTTTTCACCAAAGCGGGTATCGAGCGAGCCATTCATACCACTCGCATTGGCCTACAAGCTATTCCTGATTGCAGCCTTCTAAGCTTGGACCTGGAAAACGCCTTCAACACCATCTCCCGCCGGAGTTTCCTTGCGGAGCTGTACAAGAACCCTGACTTGCATCCCATTATCCCGTTGGTTGAGATGATATATTCACGGGACTCCACGGTGTATTACTTCGACCCCAACGATGCTTCGCTCCTACACGGCACGGTTCAATCTCGTACGGGTGTCCGTCAAGGAGATCCTCTTGGCCCGCTTTTGTTCAACCTGGCGATAAGCACCCCCCTCCGGAATATTGGAGAACGGTGCAAGGATTCAGCGGCGATCCAAGCCTTTTCTGATGATGGCAAGTATCTGATCAAAACGCCTTTCGTCCCGACTGTGATTACGGTGGCTACGGAGGAAATGGGGAAAGTCTGCTCGAATGTTCAACCAATCAAATCTTCGTGCATGGTACCTCCGGATACGGCCCTTGAACTTGTCGAGGTGATACGGGCGATGGTCCCCGTTGTTACGGGTACTAGTAACCTTGGAGCCCCTTTGGCGATGGATTTCTCGATGGCAGACGGCCCTCCAGCGTCTCATAACAAGAACTATGTTCACTCTTGGCTGCAAGACACCGTTGAGGCTCATCAACTCCTCTTGGACAAGATTGTATGCTTTGCTATGTCGGACTTCGGAGGGACTCACGCCGCTTTCCGCTTGATGATCACGTGTGCGGTACGCCGCTATGGTTTCTTGCTCCGCACCCTCCCCCCAGATATCTGCCGACCGTACCTTGCTACTGCAGATAGGGCCGTTCGTGCGGCAGTTTATCGAATCTTGGGCGTTTCTTTGGACGCACAAACACTCGATCAACTGAATTGTGCTAAACGACAGCTCTCCCTTCCGGCGGAGTTTGGGGGGCTTAATGTACCGTCCCTCGAGCTCGACGCCGAACCTGCTCACTATGCTTCATTCACTGCGACCCTCGCCAACCTGATTACTGATTACGAGTCCGAGTCGCTAGGTCCTTTGTACGGTCTCATCCGACAGGAACTACTGAATGTTGCCACTTCTACTTTACCGTGGGCGGTCCAATTGCGCAATTCGTACGACTCTATCTCCACTATGGGCGGGTTTTCGGAATCGGAGCTTGTGGTTTTGACTAACACACTGAACCAAAACCTTTCTGATTATGCCGGGTCCGATGTCGAGTTGGTGGTATCTACGGTCAACAGTGCGGTGGCACCCGCTACCCAAGTGACTAGCCTACAACTTCCGACTCCCGATGCTCTTACTCGCTTGGGAGATTCTGGGGGCCACATCCAACGGGGCATTTCGCGCATTCTTCGTGCCCGGGCCTACCTTGACCTCTTGGCGTTTTGCAGACCTTCCCCACCGGACTATATGAGGGTGACTTCGGGTACGGGTCGCGGGGCTTTGGCTCTCTTTTTCGCTTCACATGAGTCCAGTTTCAAGGTGCCATCCGATTGCTATATGATGGCAGCCCACCGGGTGCTTGGCTTGACTGCGGAGCGCGCCGCTCATGTTCGAAAATGCCCTCGGTGCAATGAGGCCCCTTCAGAATCTCGCGGGTATGGATCTTCGTCGACGGTATCGGGCTTCTTTTTGTCGGGTGAGCGCTCAACAGCCGCTATGCTCATGGACCATATCCCCCGGTGCCCGTGCTCTTGGTATATCATTCAACTCCATGACCGCATTGTCCACGTGCTTGAAGAGTTCATGCTTGAAGCGGGGGCTACTAAGGGCCGGGACTTGCGGTTGGAGGTCCGCCGTATTCGGTCGGGAGCTTCACGTGATCGTCCTGGGGATGTGGTTTGGTTGGACTTCATGGCTCCGCACCGCCATCTTGTTGTTGATGTGACGGTTACAAGTGCTCGCACGAACACCAACGTTCCTCGTATAGGTGCTCGCCTTCCACTCCCTGGCAGCCTTGCATTGGGAGCTCAGCAAGGCAAACTTGATGCGGACCTCCGCACTTCCGCTTTGCTTGGCACGCCTTCGGTTCAGTCGGTCCATGACTACTACCCCTTCGCCATGGAGGATGGGGGCCGGTTGGCGCCGATGGCGGCTGAGTTGGTCGATCGCTTGGCTATTTTGGTGGCTGTACGTCGCTTCCCTGGCATGGGGGCCGCTGACTCTCGTTCCTTGCGCTCTGACAGTTATGTCCGTATGCAGCATTTTGTTCGTCGATCTACTTCTCTTCCGTTTCGGCGTTTTTTGGGGGATGTGCGACGAGAATTCATGCAACGTCTTTCTGCTGCTCTTCATGGCACTCTGGGTTCTTATCTCCGCGACGCTTTTCAGGAAGGCAGTGCTGATGCTGTGGCATGCCTTCCTGTTCCTCGGGCTTAGGTTTTTTCTTCCTTTCTTTCTTTTTCTTGCTTGGTGGCCTCCACTGCTTTTTCTTGTAAGAAATTTTTTAATTTAAATAAATAACCAATAATAATTATGATGAGGCTGAAGCACCGGTACCCGTGACAAAAACTCTGAGTACCCGTATAATGGAATAGCGGTCGTGACGTCTGATGGTGGTTTAAGGCCAAGATCAGGTACCGCACCCTGTTAACATTACTGTCTGGCCACTCGCCACTTTATAGCCACTTGACGTAAAACTTTTCGCTTTGAAGACACGCGCGAGGCACTTGCCGGAGGTGAAAGTTTGTCAGTTTGACCCACGGGCACGCGAATAGACCGTTGGAAGTCGACGTTTCGGATGCAATGGCGGCAATTCGAGTCGTTTGAATGCAAGCACGACGCTTAAGCAAGTCGGTGCCATTCAACTTCAAAACACACGCTACTACCGTAACAAAAAAAAATCACATGTCTCCAACACACAACTCTAGACACCTCAACCAAGCTCACACCCTCCCAGCATGACAACCAAACGTGTGCCAGAGGTTGTCTAAAGATTGTTGTGCAAGGTCACGGGAATTCTTGTTGTAATGAGTTGGTGGTGGCGATGCGCCCGCCAACAAGGTGCGCCGACGATATTGTCCGTTTTTGATATTTGAAACCCCGGATCCTCGAGACCTTTACTGCCCATAAAACCTCGCTCTCACTCTCACTCGGTGATTTTATTGAGCATATATGAATTCGACATGCATTCACATATGCCAGTCGTCCGACTCGCATATACGTGCGCATGCAGAGTCTGCGCTTCGGTGCTAGGTCGTGCACTTGGTGCGGACCCACGGTCGCATGGCCCCGAGGACGATCGTTACAACCCATCTCGCCCTCGCCGCCCCAACGCTCCTTTGCGGCCTTTTGCCAATATGCCCAATAATCTTCGCAACTAGCTATATGCTCGTTCCTTGAAAATCTGGGAGGACAACATGACTGGGAATGGCTACCTTGCGTATAAATTGAAGGCCGCCAAAGAGGCTTTTGTGAGCGTTTCCGCCACCGATCGCCCCGGCCTTAAGCAACAAATTTATAGGCGGGCCACCGCAATGGGAAAGTTGCTAAAGGTCGCTAACGCTGCCGCTAGCATTAGTCCCGACCATTCGGTAAATCATTCCGTCGAAACGTGCAACATCCATGGCGATGGAAACAGAATTTCTTCCGTGGAGCGACCTCGGGGTGCGGGCCGGAAGGGGAAGTCGGGCCGGAAACAAAAGGTGCCCGGAGAGGTAAAAAACACCAAGACCAACAACAACACAAGGCGCAAAGGACCACGCTGCCCACCGATCAGCAGTCAAGCAAGTCTGTACCGTCGTGGCCCAGCAACATCAAAGATGTCTATTCGGGAGTCCGGCAGGCGCATGTAGCAAATACTAAGCCATGAGTACAACATGTCCCTCGGCCTCCCAATGTGCCGCAAGTCGATGAAAGACGCTATTGACACCGGCAAGATCGTCTCACCTCAAAGACCATGTGGTGTCTACACTCGTCCGTCCAATCTCGAAGTGCGTATCGCTTGTGTCATCAAGCGGGTGCGCCAACACAAGCTCCTTGTGTTTCTGATGACGTGAAGTCATGGGCTACCAATCAGATCAAAGATACATAGCATGAAGATAATTTCGTTAATGGGCAGGCAAGCGAGGGGTGGTATCGTGGATTTCTACGCCGTCACGGTCTCATGACGGGGACTGAGCGACCACTTGAGATGACACGCGCAGAGTGGTGTACGCTTGAAAACATGGACAAGTACTTTGACATGGCAGCCAAAGTTATGGTCCGAGCACGCGTGGCAGAGGTCAACTCAAACAACTACCCTACCGTGGAGGGTTCGGAGCCATTTTTCATCACCCACCCCGAGTTGTTCGCCTCATTTGACGAGACAAAGGCTAGCCAAGACAACGCGGAGGCGAGCAAATCAAATACCGATAGATGCGTGTGTGGACGAATTGACGGCGATGGAGATTACATCGTGACAAAGTCAAGCTATTGCGCAACCGCCGTGTGTGGACGCCTAGGCAACAGAAAAGTATTACATGTGTACATTGTCGTTAGTTACGGCAAGACGTACCATTTTGGCTGGGCACCGCACATCGATTCTAATCTCCACGATATGGGCAGCCACCCCATCTTAGGAGATATGCCAGCAACGAGAAGGGCAGCTTGAATGAGGCGGGAGCGCTAGATTACTTGAAAACTGTGCTTGGCTCGCCTCCACCCCGAAGTGACGCTCTTGGCAAGGAAGCCGTTGTGATATGCGACGAGATTGGGACACACATTGGCTTCTCGGTGTTGGAGGCCGCACTTGAGCTGGAAATCGAGCTCGTGCTCCGTGTCGCGCACCTAAGCCTCCGTTTGCAGGGGGAGGACACCGTTAACTCACGAGTATTGAAGGTGGTTTATGACCCATGTTAAACATAATGTTGCCTTGCAATGATTGTTGCTAATAGCATTAAATGTTGCGGTCGACGACATGCCCACCTAATTCGTGCAACATGCGCAACAGAGAGCCCCAAAGCGAGAGGTGCTCCGGAGGATCAACATAGATGAGTATGGCAACATGCGCGTCACTATGCGCCCCCTCAAGTTTAAGCAAATCATGTCCATGTCTCAACGCGCTCATGCTGCGGCTTTCTCCAAGAAGCGCAACATGGCAGGATGGGAAAGAGAAGGCATCTTACCAAATTTCATCAGCCTCGAATATTGGCGGTTGAAGTTTGAGGTCTCACGTGGGATGGCGCCTGACACGGGCGACTCCGGTAGCTCTTCAAGCAAGAGTGCCTATCTATGGGGGGACGCCTCTCCCCGTGTCTCAAACCGTTGCTAGTTGCAACATTGCATACGTATATGCCCGTGCCCGGAGGTACAACTGAGGATTATGCAAGCGTCGTCTAGCCCTGCCGAGGCCAGGGACTGGATCCGCCATTTTTTTGTTGGGTTCGGATCCATGAGTACTTGATTTTTTTGGATCCGGAACAAGTGAGTACGTGTAAAAAATGGATCCGGATCCCGCGATTACCTGTGATTCTAGGGTTCGGATCCCGCGATTACCTGTGATTCTAGGGTTCGGACCCCGCGATTACCTGTGATTATAGGGTCCGGATCCCGCGATTACCTGTGATTCTAGGGTTCGGATCCCGCGATTACTTGTGATTCTAGGGTTCGGATCTAGCGAGTACCTGTGTTTTCGATTCCGGAACCGAGTACATGAGTACTTCTAAATTTTTGGTTCCGTTGGATTCGTTGGGTTCGCGATTCCAACAAGTACTCGAAGTACTCATGCAAATTGATACAAATTGCGCATTTTGGGGGAAATTTGTAATGCAAATTCAATTTTTGCATCTCTACTAGTTCTATGCGCCTCCTCATGCTTGGATCCCATACAGTAGATTTTGACTGAAGTATCATGAACACCTTATCTGAATTCCCAACAAGCTCCTCTTCTGTACGATGGATAGCCGTCGATGACAAGCTCTTCCCTGATCTAGACGGTCTACTACTTCCCGCTTGCCCCGCCATTGTTGTTAACTATAATAGGAGTTGGATGTGGACGGGCAAATTATGGTGGATTTCAAGCGCGTACGCACCGTTTAACTAGCCCTTGGGTGGGCTACAATCGATTCAAGGCTGCGGAATGACAACAATCGGGGCTATTGAACCAATCCTAGACATACACCTCAGCAAATTTGCATTGCCAAATACCTCCCAAAAAAACAGCGTGTCACTTCGGGCCACCACTGAATCGTGAGATACTCGGAATCGTAAGTACTGATTGGGTATCGCGATTCCACATCGTTTTGCGAGGATGAGGTACTCGCGATTACCGCGGATCCATTAAAGTACGATGAATACCGGATCCAACGATTACTTACAATAACTGGTACCGGATCCTACGATTACTTACAATAACTGGTACCGGATCCAACGATTACTTACAATAACTGGTACCGGATCCAACGATTACCTGTGATTCTAGGGTTCGAATCCCGCGATTACCTACCGAACCTAGGGTTCGGATCCAGCGATTACCTGTGATTCTAGGGTCCGGATCCCGCGATTACATGTGATTCTAGGGTCCGGACCCACGAGACCGAGTCCGAACCCGAGTAGTCTCGGGGATTCGCGGAGCCGTAGGATCCGGATCCAGTCCCTGGCCGCCGCCAACTCAGATCCGTCCGTACCCTCGTCGCCACAAATCAGCCCCTCAAATATAGGTCCCGGTAGTAGACATGAGAGCAACCGAGGAGTATCAAGCCTTGAAAAAATTATCGAACTAGCTGAGGAGGAGATCTTGACGTAGGTATA
The DNA here is from genome assembly GCA_026401115.1 of Tetraselmis chui. Taxonomy (NCBI): domain Eukaryota; kingdom Viridiplantae; phylum Chlorophyta; class Chlorodendrophyceae; order Chlorodendrales; family Chlorodendraceae; genus Tetraselmis; species Tetraselmis chui. Next base: position 8,873 of record JAPMLY010000459.1, on the reverse strand, counting down.
AATAAAAACATCTTTTAAAGCTCTCCGTACTGAGGCTTCCGGACAACTGTAGATCACGCGGATCACAGCTACCGGTTTTCACCCCGCCTAGCCCCCAACCGTGCTAGGTATGACACGGCTACATTGTTACCAACACCCTCTACGTGGAGGTGGGGTGGTGTGCCGGCGGGCCTGCGAGCGCACCCCCCTCCAAGGGCGTAATTAGGCCTACTTAAGTATAGTACTATGGAGAGAGGTAACAAACGATATCCCTTTTTCGCTTGAGTTAATTTGACAATTAGTTCTATAAAGCAACATTCTCAATTACTCCCTCATTTGCATCTTCATGCATAGTTGATTTGTGTTAGAACTTTGCAAGAGACAAACTGCAAAATGATGAGCTATTGAACCGCGATGTATTATGAAGCATGGACAATGTAATTAGCAAAGAAATGCAATGCTTCATCTTTTCGTCTTTATAGTCGTTTTTATTTCAGTCATCGTATATATCCCGCTGAATAGTCATGCCATCGCGGTCCTAAACACAAGTTCGTTCTTTGTTTTTAATTATACATATCACCGCGAAAGCACATGGCGTGTATGTAGCTTGTTTATAGCCGGCGGAATGCGCAGTAATGCGACACCATTTTCAAATTTTCAGAAATTCGTCCACATGCATTATAATGTGATAATACATCGAGTTCGGCTTAGGCAAGTAGTTTGGAAAATTGTCGTTTGAAGTGTTACTATCATCAACAATGCAAGTTCAATCGCATTTATATGAAAATTTCCATGCGATATATGAAACTGCACGCTCTTTTGGCGTCGTGCCAAATTGATAGGGCATACCTTGCGCATCGAAAAGGCAAGATGCACGTAATAACTTCGGGCTCGGCAAAAGATTGATGGTATATTTTACTCCCAATAAAGGCAATAGTGAGACATTTGCAAGGTAGCGAGGCATTTGCCAAGGTCGTGACAATAGTGAGGCCTTTTCAAGGCCTTTGTCGCTACTATAGTTTGATTTGCAAGGTTATGAGCCCACCAGCGTGTTCGAGTACGTACCAAAGTTAGAATGGGTGGTGACTTCAAATATGTATAAGGTAAACAATGGGATTTAATTGTACGTTTTGCCCCCCCCTCCCCCCCGCCCCCCCCCCCCGTCCACCCCGGCCGGCCCCTCTGATTTTGGCGCCCTCCCTCATGAAGTTTTGCATGTGGGTGATGTTTTGTGTAAAGTCATATACGCTTCGGGGATTAGAGTGTATGCTTTTGGATTTCGTTTAGGGTTGTACTTTGTCCCCGGTGGCGTTCGTCAACGCGAGTTCTCAAGGATAAGCAAAAGAACAGCTTAACTAATGGCTACAATATATTCGCGCGCGGCTAAAGAACTAGCTACCCCCCCCCCCCCCCCCCCCCCCCCCCCTCCCTCCTCCTCGGATGTCGGCCAGATTTGACCCCTAAAACATGTAGTTAAATCTCATTCGAAATTGCGCGTGTCTGAAGACAAAACATGCTTGATGGTTAGTAAATGAACTGCCCCGGCCATGGATGGCTGCAGTGTGGTAGGGTCCATATTACAAATTTCATATATACACTCCTCCACAAACGTTCGGATAATATTTCGCACCTTCGCATGTCAAAAAAAAAAATCACGCGTCAATTTTATTGACAAATAATGTGAAATCCTAATCAATGCTTTGACGCCCAAAATGGATTGCACCGACGAATATGGAGGGGCGAGTTTGAGTACTACCGGGCTTGCGTAGTGCTTGGGATATCGGGCCCGCACCCGTGCGACACGCTCTTTTGAACATGCGCCGGCCGGTTAGACGAAAATAGTAATATAACGCGCTCAAAGAGCCGCAATACAAATGATTGTGCAACGGTCGGGCAAATATGACGCATAGGTGACGGAGGGAAGAGGTGTTGGGTAGGCCTCAGTGGGGGAAACGCACAAAATTTCGCATGTAGACTTACCACCGTAATACGCACGGACCACTCAAGGGCAAGCCGCGTTCGGCCATAATGTTCAAACGGTCATAACTTACTCAAATGAGCTTCAAACTTGTTGAGGCAGGCACATTTAGACGCGCAATATCAATGTGAATGCATAAATCGCACCTAGTCAAGGGTTCACACACCCACGGCTTGATTTTCTACGAATTATTATATTTCCCAGACTTGAGCCGCAGAGCCAAGCAATACCCATCGAATTCGGCTCACCTCATGAGGCGATTTTGGCGGGGTTTGTCGATACATTTTTACTTAGTTTTAATTCCTACTAATTATTTACAAGCCCAATTCCTGACGTATGCCGCGCGTGGGGCGGGTGTGGTTGGCACAAGCACATATTCAAGTATTCCAAACACCACCGCCAACGTGATGCGTCCCAAACGGCCAAGTTGGACCTCACCCCTCGCAAAAGCCAATCGCCCTCGCCCATTTATAGCGTGCACTGTTTATCCAACTCTGCATTGTGTGTGTATCTTTACTCGCTTATTTTCCAAATACATCACCCGTGCATGTGGCGTGAACTTCCATGCTCCATTTACTCACCCGCAAAACAAACCTTGCGCATTGAACATGGCATCCACGCCTCCAAACCTCCTCCAACAAATCAAAAATAATAAAGTTAAATGGATCGCTGAGCAATGTGTAGATGTGTATGAGCGCTTTAGCATTGCCCGAGCGTGGCACTCATAACGACGTCCGTATTTTAGACAATTTCATGGGAATTTATGAGCTGGATTTGACAAACTCCAGCAACAACACTCGCTTTAAGCTCAAATATAACATAACATACCATACTGATGACCAATTGCTGGCTTCCCGGCTCTATTACACTTTGGTGATACTTGGATGTCGTCGTGCTTGACGTGGTGACATGGGCGCGTGTTCTTGACTATCTTTTGTTTAATTTTATTTTACTCTTATGAAGGAGTGTAAAATGTCTCTTTTGTTTGAATATAACATTGTATACATTCCAGAACTTTATTCTACCCTCCTATAATTGATCCATTTTACTTTGTAAGCAAGGCTTGATGAGTATTTTTATCCCTGACGGCGTCAGCAAATACCCGGTCACACTGTTCAGTACTTTATGGAACCTCGGCCGAACGGCGGCGAAGGCGTAGCAGTCCGCAGCGCCGAAACGAACAAGTAACGGAAGAACGACCCACAAACGTCCTGACAACACTCCAAAGCAACGAACGTCAGTTCATAGCAGGATAGACCCGTAGTCACACAGTCTAACCAGATCGCTAGGTGGGAGCGGGCGGCTGAAATGATGGCGGTTCTTAACCCTGGACGGTCCCCGGTGGCGGCGACGCCTTCCGTTTTTGTTTTATGTCGGCGTTATTCCGGAATAAGGACTCGCCTGACGCTCCGGCGGCGGCTGACAGGCGCGACTCTCCACCGAAAGCCTGGCCAAGCTCTGAGGTTAGTACACAGGGCAGCCACAGGTGAGAATCCAATTGGAGGTGATGATATAGGCGAGGCACGGAGGGTGATGCAGGAGCTTACGGGTGGCGGGGGGGAGGGCGATAGCGATGAGGAGTGGGACGAGGAGCGCGACCGAGAGGAGCTTGAGCGACTAACGGCGCAGTTCAACGCCTACATGGACGGTGAGGAGGATACAGTAGACGCGTATGAGGAATGGTTGGAGGAGGGTGAAGAAGAAGATGATGATGATGAGGAAGGGTATAGTGCGGAGGATAGGTGGGCGGCGGATATCGAAATGCGCGAGTCGGCGGCGGAGGCTGGCGAGTTTGGTGTGGACGAGGCGGAGCTGGAGCGCAACGCGGACTATTATGAGATGATCGCCGAGGGGAGCGCGGCAGCGGCAGACCTAGACCCCGAGGGGCGCGCGTTGAGTCCGGAGGAGGCGGAGCTGATGGAGCAGGCGATACAGAGCGGGGGCCGCCTCGCGGGGCCGTTGCCAGTTGGCACGTCGCGCTTCTCGCAAGACGATCTCCCTGAGGTACCCGTAAGCGCGATAAAACGAGCACTCGCCGCCCCACCTAGTCTCTGCTTACAGCACCTGACGATCCATTACGTCGACGACTTCAAGCCTCCGCAGTGCGAAGACTTCTGACGAGCTGTGCTTCTGGCTTGCAGGCGGTGCTGCTGGCGGGGCTTCGAGCAGAAGAGTTGGTGGTGGTAAGCGGCCATACCCTAAACTCGTAACCTAGTCTGTTTTGGCACAATTTATTGGAAGTTTACCCCTCTACGCACGCGCGTAGATTTGAAGTGAGGTAGTCCTCCTCCTGTGCTCAGTGCTTCGCGGAAGGACATGCTTTTTCACAGGACACACAAGCATACAACGCAGCGGGAGCTTTAACATGTTTTCTGATGATTGCTTTGACATTGTGATTTTGTGATTGGATGATAGGTGCGCGTGCTGATGGATCAGCTGGGGTGGGTAGACACGCGCGTGATCCCCGTCACGAGCGCCATGCTGACAGGCACTACCGCCTCGGCGCTGAGTGCACCCGAGCCTTCGTGGGACCAACCGCGCGACGCGGGCTATCAGGGCGGAGGCTGGGGCTCGGAGCGCATCCTGCTCTTTGAAGGGCTACGCACAGGGGTCAGTCGCACGCGCAGCATGTCATACAAGTCCATACCATATCATAATATACCACGTATTATCTGTTTGTCACCTTCCCAACACCCATTTCCTCTGCTCATTGTCTCCCACTAGTGCACTCTCCAGCAACTGGCTTTGTCGTCGATTCTTCTGTAAATTGCTTTGGAGTAAAGCCCAATGCCACTCAATGGCTACCTAGGCGTAGGCCACGTGTCACACACACACACACACACACACACACACACACACACACACACACACACACATGCACACTGTCTGACCCCTCACTTGTGTGCGGGTGTGTTCCATTCATAGCCGGACTTATAGCCACACAATATCACGCACAGCATTCGTGAGCAACCAGAATACTCATATAATGTTTGCTCTTCACGGACGACTTAGGTATACATACATAATTTGGAAACTGTTATTCAGCACAGAACCACCTGATCACCGTACCGCCACCCCCTTTTCTCCTCATTGTGTTGTTCGGCAGTTCCCCTTCGCATCCCAGCTGCATTAGCAGAGGTAGCGTCGCGTCCCAGCTCTGTTGTTTATTCCTAGTCGTAGTCCATCCAGGCATTAACCTGCCGTCATACCTCTCTTTTTGCAATTTTCAGAAGCAGGCCATCCTGGTGGAGCTGCTAGAGCAGAGCGGGCTGCCGACGTTGGGGATTGCGACTGTGACGCAGGACAACATGGGCTCGCGGCTGGGAGACGTGCTTGCGGAAGCGGTGGTGCGCCGGCGTGAGCTGGCCAAGACGATAGGCACTTCGCTGTTGGACATGGCGCCGGAGATGATTCATGACGGGGAGGCGCCTGTCACGGGGAAGGCGCAGAACAGGGGGGGGACGGGGAAAGGGGTTAAGGCCGGCGAGGGTGAGGCAGCACCTGATGAGGCTGGTCCGCAGCCCCGACCTGCGAAGGACGATGCAAGCACCAGTCAGGCTGCTGATGCTGCTGCTCCATCATCCGCTGCTGCTGGGACGGCTGCTGCTGATCCCGTGGGTACGTTACTGGCTGTACTGCATGTGTATTGGATGTGAAGGGGGGTGGGGTCTTCAGCTGCACCTCTCTCTCTCTCTCTCTCTCTCTCTCTCTCTCTCTCTCTCTCTCTCTCTCTCTCTCTCTCTCTCTCTCTCTCTCTCCCTACACACACATACAATACAGAGACATAGATTCACGGACACACACATACACACATACACACACACTCACACACTCACACACACTCACACACACACACACAAACGCGCGCAGACAGCACACACACACACACACACAAATCACTCACACACACCCACATATAGACATACACACACAAGTCAAGCACACACACACACACGCACACACACACACACACACCTCCCGCAGCTCCACCTCCAACGCACTGTCATTTATTTTTTTCGTCTCTTCGGAAATTCTGTCTATGGTGATCAACTCCCTCATGCGCCCCCCTTAGTCCCACCTGCCGCGCCATTCCCCCACTATTTTGTTTCTGACATCAAGGTATTCTAACTTATGGGTGCCGCTTCCACATTTCTCGTCATTGGTTTTGTCAAGGCCTTTTGTTTTAGCTCTTAAGTTGTTGTCATAATGTCCCTCCCACTTAAGGCACATGTCTTATATCTGACATAGCATAGCTTGTTCCTGACATCGTGTGATAATCATCATCAGCACCGATATACCTTCGCATATTTCTTTGCTTCCTTCCATTTCAAGCATCGTCATGTTGTGCTTTCCACGTCTTTCTCAGCACCATCACAACTTGTTGTCTCTTCCTTACCATCCCTTTATGCAAATGTGGCATTGTAGGAGAGAAAGTGAGCGCAGGGGAGACAGACCGTGAGGTTCCCAGTGAGGCTAAGGGTGGGGTAGACGGGAGCAAGCTGGAGCAGGGGCAGGAACAAGAGGAGGAAGAGGAGGTGGTGGAGGAGGAGGTAGAGGAGGAGGCAGGGCCCAATTTGATCGACGTGTTGTTGGAGGATGTGCCTTTGTATGGGATGCAGCCGGGGCGCGGGCTGAGCTACGCGGACCTTCACTATGGGGCGATGGATGCAGAGCTGGTGAGCCCTCCTTCTCCGTTCTTTCTTCTTTTTGTACGTGCTCTTGATTGTCTTTTTTGAACTGCTGCCGTCCGTCGGCTGAGGGTACTTATTTTGGGAATGTGGTGGGTGCAGGCGTCGAAGGGGCCGGTGGACCTATCCAATCTTCGGCTGAAGGTGAGACGACATCTGTGTTTTGGTGTCCTTATACTGATGAAGGGTATTGAAGGAAAACAAACAAGGAGCGTGTTCCATCTCCCAGCAGACCGCGTTGCGTTATCATCCATGCATCCTCACTTGCACTCAAACTCGCGCGCGCACACGTACACACACACACACACACACACACAAGCACAAATGCAAAATTTCGCACATTCACACGCGCATAATCTCTTTCTCTCTCTCTCTCTCTCTCTCTCTCTCTCTCTCTCTCTCTCTCTCTCTCTCTCTCTCTCTCTCTCTCTCTCTCTCTCCACCACGACGCACACGCACAGATAATTACACTCACATGTCCTCATACTCGCTCGCGCACGCACACAATACAATACAATACACGCACACAATATACGCACACACACACACACACACACACACACACACACAATACCCCTCAAACATCCGCACACACATACACACTACTCACACACACACACAAACTTATACAAATGCACACACGCACACGCACACACACAGTGTTCCTCAAAAATCCTCTCCCTCACACACACACACACACACACACACACATACACACACGTTCTCACGAGCTTACGAATTTCTCTGTTAGCTTACTCCCGGGGAGGCACAGCTCATAGCCATTAATTCATGCTTTGCACGTGCGTGTTTTTCATCGTGAGTAGGAGGCACTGCGAAATGCACGGCAGGCGGGGGTGGGTGCCGCGCAGCTGAAGGTGGGCGCCCCTCGTGCAGCAAGTCCCCCCACACGAAGCCAGCGAGGTTAATTGATAAGTTACATAAGCAATGAATTATAAGCGTTAGCCAGGCAGACCGTTTGCGATTGACCAGTCTCTGAGTCGATCTGGGATGGACTGCATGGTAGGGGGTGTTGCGGGGTGTGTCAGCTGCGCAGCAAAAGCAGCAACCACTCGGAGAGGCAGGGGGGGCGAAGGAGGAGGGGGAGGGAAGGAAGGGGACAAGAGGGGAGGCTACGGTCTCAGCTGTCCATGAGGACTCACTGTTTAAGATGTCTGAGGCCCGCCGTGGATCAGACGGTGCCTTATCGCTTGAGGTGAGCGCACGTAGCTACCATTGCGCTGTCATCAGCGCCCTGATGTCATACACAGTGGTGGCGTTTGGCATCCACCGCCGCCGTCCGTCCACACAGTGGTATTTGTTCTCAGCAATTACTATCCATTGTTTCGCTATTAGGAGGCACTGGCAAAGGCGAAGCGGGCAGGACTGGACACCAGCGCACTCAAGGTTGGACTCCCCCACCCAACCCCCTTTGTTATTGCCATTCATTATGCGCTGTGCTAGATTGAACTTGGATTTGATTTATGTGTATCGCATACAGTTTTATTGCATTACATGCTGTGTACAGTATCATTATGTTGCTTCAGAACAGACATGGCCGCGTCAGAGGTGTGCCCGTTAGTTAACTGATCCCTCATCACATTCAAAGGAGCACCCCCAACTCAACCCCCCTCCACCCATCACCACAGTGAGCCATTTTGCGGCCCGTCCACAGCGTAACGCCATATATGTTAGGGATGTTGAGGCGCAGTGAAGAGCTCATGGTTGTGGGTGTTAGTGGTTTCACTGATTCGGACGGGTGATGTTGTTGGTATCGTTGTCGAATAAGATCGGCATTGATGGCATCGGTGGCTGATCAAAATGCCGGTGCATCGATTACTTGGTTTGGTGCAGTGTCGCACCATGCTTTGTTAGTTGACGTCTTGTGAGTTATGCTATCTACTATAGCTGCAAGGAGGCACTATCGTGCATTGCGGGTGTACCTCCGATGGTCTATCGATGATGGTTTCATGCCCTAAGAATCAAATCACCACTTTAGTTTTTAAGAACATGCACTAGTGCGCGCGCACACACACACACACACACACACACACACACACACACACACACACCCCCACACACACACGCACGCACACACACATACGCAGACACACATGCACACACACACACACATGCACACACACACACACACGCACACATACACACACACACACATACTCTCTCCATCACACACGCGCTCACACACAAACTCTTAAACACACTCACACACA
>JAPMLY010000458.1:90000-209603 GCA_026401115.1 Tetraselmis chui | reverse complement strand
GCGCTAATCGACCCCCAGGCCCTGCCTGTGGGCGTCTGTTGGCAAATTGTAAGCAAACTAACATCTTTGGCAAAACTTGGCCTAGGGTAAATTATTAAAAAAAAAAAAAACTAGCGCGCTCAGTAGTTAGTATCATTGCAAGCGCGGGCGCATGATGGCTCCATCAGCGGCATGGCGCTACCCGTACTTAAACAGTACACGACATGAACACCGAGAAGCAGGCACTCTCCGTCCCTCCTCCGCCCCCTCACCGCCCCCGCTCCAGGCTCTGTGCCGCTTTACCCCCCTAGGCCAGCCCTGTAGTTCCTCTCACACGCTCATAGACCTGCGCTACATTGGCCACGGAGCTTTATCCGTGCTTTAATATCTATATGTTAGGTCTTCGTTGTTGACGCGTTCGGCTTTCCCGAGATTCATCCAAAGGCGGCGCGCAGCAAGCTTTTAGCTGGCGGCGCGTGGCGGCGGTGTTCTGTGGCTTCAACCGTACACCCCCAAAGAGTCCAACATGAAGCTCCCTGTAGGTCACGTTCCTGGTGTGGGTGTTCATAAGCCAACCGCATATGGAGGTCTTGGGGAGAAGCTTTTGCGCGGCTGGGGTTGGGAGGCAGGCAGGGGGTGCGGAAAAGACGGCCAGGGGATGACGAAGGCGATTGAGGTTCAAAAAAAGGATGACAATGCCGGGGTGCGCACCCCCCTCTCCCTTTCTTTTAACCGCCCATGATATCTCTAACTGGTTTTCGTGAGAAGTTAACTGTTGTGTTGAATACGCATCGCTCGCCGTGTGTTTAACTCCGCATTCCATTACTGCGCTGTTCCTGACTAGTCTGCCTCATTTCGCACAATCTAGATTGGCGGCAACAACCGGTATGGCTGGGAGGAAAAGTGGTGGGAGGCGGCCTTCAACGCGAACGTTCAGAGTCTTTCTTCGAGGGTGAGTTACAGCGCGTTTCTTTAGCTTTATTTTTGACCTCGCCTCCGTCCAAGAAAAAATCACATAACTTATTCCGGAACTCCCAAGGCGTTGGCAAATGCAATATGGCTGCAAATACTATGTTTTGTTGCTGTATCAGGCAGCGTCGGACTCCGATTCATCCACAAGTGGTAGTGACTCTGAGTCAGAGGACGAGACGCAGCTCACCACGTGCCAGGCGGGCATCCTGCGCAATCGAGACGGCACTGTGGCGTCTGCGAGTGCGGCAGAGCTTAAGATCGCGGCTGCTATTTCGAAAGACGCTCGAGGCTGGGCTGGTCGCTTCGGTGGGCGAGAAGGGAAAATGGAGCGCATTAGACGGCAAGAGGCAGCAGCTGCTGAGCGGGCGAGGTGAGGACAAAGCCTTTTTCCCTTTCATTTTTTGTGCCATTAATTTTGAAGACTGTTTGTGTCTGCCCAAGCTTTTTTACTCATGGAATATGTTAGACCTCTGACTGTTAAACATCTATCGCAGCAAAATAAGCCGGCTTGCCAGCCTTTGTGGTTGGGATGTGACTTGACACTGCGTAAAATAATAGTGCCGCTTGTCTGGCCGGGTCACTTGACAATGGTGTCCTGGTCCTTAAAAGTGCCAGAAATATAATGTCCTTGCCTGAAGCCCACGGAAGTTGCATTCACTATCTTTATAACTTGACGAATATCGATTTGCGCTTCAGGATCGAATTAGGTCTTCCTTCAAATGATGCAAGTGTAGCTCCTCCTCGGCCTATCAAGATGAGCGTTACTGTGAAAACGTCTGATGGCGACCAGGGACACACGGTTAACAAGCGGAAGGCAAGTGACAAGGGCGGCGTTAAGCCAAAAAAGTCGAAAAAGGATACCTCCACCGCGCAGACACAAGGCTCCATGTCTGCTTTCACATTTGCTGCTGCTGCCTGCAGTGCACATGTTGAAAAGAAGGTTGTGGAGAAGGATAGCAAGTGGTGGGGGTGCAACTACTTTGTGTCGGCCGGCTACATGGCTGGGCTCGAGCCTGCGGAGGAAGCCACCAAGCGACAGATGTTTTGCGAGGACGACCAGGAGAACTTGTACAACCGGACACAAAATAACAAAGCTGCTGGTCGACAGGGGATCGGAGTCCGTGGTAGTGCTATCAAAATTTCTGGTGGCAAGTACGAAGGCACGAAGGTCAAGTTTGACGATGTCGAGAACGATGCTCCAAGCACTTCTTCTGACCTCTCTCCCCCTGTTCGTGCTGATTCCGGCCAGCTGGCCGGTATCAAGTGGAAGAAGCTTATCACGAACACTCTAAATGAGTCACCCCATGGCGTCATGAAGGCAAAGAAGTTGCAGCGAAAAGTAGCAGCCGAGGCACAGACAAGGATCGGCGCAACGGTGTGTCTGGAGCACCTAAAGGAAGTGGTAATGCAGAAGGTCACCGGCAGCTCGCGATTTGTTGTGGAAGGGAAGCTAGTCCGATGCTGCTAGTGGGAGGCCAGTGTGTTGTTCGTTATATTGAGTGTATTGTCATGTAATCTTCATCTTATCTGCATCGGGATTCCTGCATGTCAATGACCAATACGCGCCTCAAGGCAAGCCCCTCGTGTTTTGGGGAGTGCGTGTCCCCGGAGGGTGCTATTCACACGCCTATGACGTCCAGCTCGACTCATTTCATGTGTGTAAAGGGGCGACAATAAATGAAGCAGTCGTAGTCGTTGTTTTGCTCAGGCACGCACAATTGTTAGCATTGCATAAGAAACCGGACGAGCAATTCAGACTTCCAGAATACTATGTATTGAGTCCACACTTAAAATTGTGGTGCAGTCAGCTGTGGAGAGCCAAGCTTCGATCTACTATTTTACAATTTGTGGGAGCCAAAGGGTATCACGTGCGCATGATTAAAGACGTCCACTGGAATTGCACTCCCACAAAGGAATAATGGACCACTCGCTCAATTCATTTTCGACAAGCGAAACACACACACACACACACACACTATGAGCGACGTGCATCACGGGGTTCAATACGTCGAACCGGGTTAGACGTGTGAGTCAGGGAGGGGTTAAACTTCTTCGTCAGATGCGAAAATGCTTCGAACTACAGCCGCATCATCTGCCCTCGCCGAATAGCTTGCTCGTAGTGGCCTGCATTTAGCTGGCCAGGTAATTCCTGAAAGCCATTGAATATGGAGTACGCTGATGCTTCCCCCTCCCCGCGTTTCCCCAGGTTGACCAGCATTGCAGCCATACCTGACAGGAGCATGAAAGGTATGGCGTATCCGACATATGAGCTCATGAATAGTAGAAGCACCCACAGGGCCAGCTTCATCCAAAACTCCCGCCGCACGCTAGCCAATAGAGCCGATATGCTAACGTCCTTGCACGCACAGACCGAGTGAGCATCTTTCAGGAATTCCGTACTGAAAAAAAAAAAACGTTTGGCTGGGTCTGCGCTAAGACGGTGTGCAATAATCCAGGCAGACGGTATTTGTCAGCTGAGAGAGTTGGAGACGGGCTCGCTGCAAAGTTTCAGGTCCACGATACCTCCTCCTCCTCCTCTTCCCTTGGCGCATCCACTAGCCCTGCCACAACCTCTGGCGGGCCTTTTGGTGTGGAGAGCGCGAGAATGGTACTGCTTGATGATAAAGTAGGGGGTGGGTCTGAGTCTGTAGTAGTTTAGCAAAGAGGGACTCCCAGTCAAGGAGAAGGCGCGGTAATACGGAGTGAGCAGCAACAGCGACGACGTTGTCAAGTGTGCTAAAAAGGGAACACCGCCTGTGCGGTAGTTATAGCGTGCAGTTCACCTCCAAGGGTTACTCCTCTCCAAATCAATTTCAATCGGTCGACAGGGATGGACGTCACCTCGCTGCACGACTTTCGAAGCTCGGACACCTTCACGGGAGTCCCAGCCAATTCATTTTAGATAACATCGCCAGGTAATACAATACAGGTGTCAAAGACGAAATGCTGGTGTCCTTGCTCACAGGGGGTAAGAGGGGATGCGCGCCGTTTCCGCCCTGAACCACTCCGACGCGCGACAAGAATGTGACTAGAGCTCGAACAGGAAGCTTTAATTTTCAATGGGTCAGAATAAGCACTGAGTACGAGCCTTCACACTTTTTAGAAGCTGGGAGACGTGCCGAGTACAAATGAGATTGCAAGGCACGGTTCGGGAGGCGGTACTCGTTTTCTGACACTGCTCACCGGGTCGCCGTAGGCGACTGGCACCGTCTGTCGCTTGCCAGTTGCTGTCTGCACACATACTTGTAGCACCATGGATTTAGCTTATACAGCGACTTGGCTCACGCGGCACCTCGTAGACTAAAGTGTCTGCCTTTTACCACCCGTGGAACCCGGTAGAATGACAGCGTGCTGTCACGCTGCCACAAATAACTTGACCAGTTATTTTTTATTTTTTTTTTGGGGGGGGGGGGGGGGGGGGGGGGGGCGGGGGGGGCGCCCCCGGCGTTTGGGACTGGCAGGTAAGCCCGCATCGGCATCCTCTACAGGCGGCGTTTTGCAAGCCAGACTTTTGGATTACAAGAAAAACTAGATGAGTGACAAAGGGATCACGGAATCCAAAGCACGGCAAAAGGAAAGCACTACATTGTGCACAAACCTCTCAGATATGCAAGCCAGACTGACAGCAAAAGTTCGAAACAATACTCAAAACTCATCCTCGATCGTGTCCAACGGCAACGACGGTCTCCCCGCGGATGTGGGTGTCTTGCACTATCACGGCATCCGAGGCTCAAAACTTGCCCTTGATGCCGTGGTTTCCGGTTTGTTCGGCGTGTCTAGCCCCCCGTCACCCGAAGTCGCTCTCCGCCATGCTGAGAAGACCAAGTTCGAGAAGTACTCGGAGGGGTTGAGGAGTCGCCCCGACATCCGCTTCATTCCCTTTGCAGTCACGGAATTTGGTACTCTTGGCGGCCACGCCACGGCTTTCTTGACGGAGCTAGCCAAGCAGGCAGCCGCATCTAAAGGGATGCACGTGGGCAAGTTGTTGGCCTCCTGGCGTCGAAAGGTCTCTCTCGCCGTCCATGTTGCTCACGCGGACAACGTCTTGCGCGGTTTGTCCGCCGCTGCGGACGGCACGGAGGCCGCTTCTTCCTCGGCTGGGATGCCTTCTCCAGCCACGGCGCTCTTCACCTGAGCAGTTTTTGTCCTTGCTATTTTTTTTGGTCAGATTGATTTGAATCTAGAGGTTTGCATATCCAATATCATGTGTACGGGACAGTAACTCTAGCGGTTACTGTTACCGTTAATTAACGGCGCGTCCCACCTGCAGGGCAACCACCTTGCCCGAGCAGTTAGACGCAGCCAACGACCAACGACTTCCCCAACGGTCAGCTCTAGCTAGCCCGTGCCTTATAAGCCGTAGCTAGCCACGAGCCTAGGCACTCTCTGCTTTCGCGCTCAGCCAATCTAGGCTTCGCGCGAATGCAGTCTCGACTCTAGTAGTCGAGTAGGGTGTCAATCTTACTTTCGTCCCATGCGCACTCGAGCGTCACGCGACACTTCCCCTCGTTCAGCTACAGCGTTCCCCAATATGCAGCCCGAGCAGTCTACATCCGCCGCAGCGGCCGACCCTCACGCTACCTCAATCGAACAACGCACAGCCGAACAGATTCGTACGGCAGTTTTGGCATCGGAACAACGGATAACGGAACAGTTTTTGGCGGCTAACGCTGCCTTACTCGCCCAGCTCCGAGAGACGACAACCATCCCTGCTGCTACCAATCAACAGCAGTCCATTCCCACCGACGCGACCACAGCGACGGAGGGTGGTAAGGCGGCCCCCGAGCCACCTATCGACCTGCTCGACGACGAACCCGATCCCTCCGCGACCGATTTCGTCGACTTCACCTACTACGGCGAAGTCATCCCGGCCGGCCTCGAACGTCCCCCTCGTGACGTCGAAGAGCCCCGTCTGTGGACCCTCACAGACGATACCGCCCGTACTCTAAGCGACAAGCGCACCCAAGCCGCCTACGACGAGTACTTACACATCGGGTGCTATGCCTTCTTCGACAGCTGCGCCAACGCGGCAATTGGCGAGGCTCTGGACACGCTGTCACAAGGCCCACCTCTATCGGCAGAGCAGACGGCAGCGATTACCCTCATCCGAGCGGGTCATCGCACCCACATGGCGACGGAGGAGGCCGCCCGTACTAGATTGGGCTTCCTCCGCCTCACCAAGGGCGGACAAACGAGCACAGATGCGGACCGCGTCTTTGCCGAATTGGCCCACGAGCGCTTTTGCCGACCGCGCCCTACCGCGGTCTCCGGCACATTGGATGCGCTTCGACAAGCGTTCGTCGACCGCACGCTGGAGGTCAGCCTACACGCCGCCAGCAAGGCCGCCGCCGGTGCTGCCTTCGCCAAAGTCACCCCGGACAGGCCCCCCGGTCCCGACGCACGAGCCCGCAAGGCCGCCGCCGACAAACGCAAAGCCACAGCAGCAGCAGCAGCGGCAGCCCGCGCCACCGCGCCTCCCAAGCCGACCGACTCGGCTAAACCGACCAAGAAATGACGGTGTGGCCCGCCGCGCCGATTCCTGCTCCCCGACATCTTCCTACATGCGCCACCGCGTGCGTCGAAGATGGCGGGAGTGGGAGCGCATCGGCGCGAGCGGCCAAGTCCTAAATTGGATCCGCCATGGCGTCCGGGTAAAATTCAAGCACGGCCTACGCCCCAAGCCCTTCAACCACGGCATCTCTATGCTCGACGCGACGCCGGCCCAACTCGAGTTTCTAAACTCGGAGCTTCCCCGTTTCGAGGCTTGCGGTGCGTGGGAACGAGCGGACAACCCTCGCTACGTTTCCCGGATGTTTCTAGTTCCAAAACCCGGGTGCAACCAATGGCGTTTGATTATCGACCTCCGAGAACTCAACCGTTATTGCTCGACTTTCACCATGACATGCGAGACGCTCAAGCACCTACGTCACCTCTCGCGTCCGGGCGACTACTTCGTCTCCCTCGACCTTGCCGACGGGTACTACACCCTTGGCATCCGGGAGGAAGACCGCGACTTCTTCACGGTCAACTACCGCGGCACGCTATGGCGCCTAGCCTGCCTTCCCATGGGCTGGTCGGGCTCGGCTTACTACTTTTGCAAGCTAACCCAGGTGTTCACGAACCACCTACGACGCCCTCCGCAACCTATGCCAGCGACTACCCCCCTCCACAGTCGCCGCCCTACAAAGCGCTTCCTCCGAAACGCGCGATGGCGGGGGACCCGGCTACTCCCCTACATGGACGACTTCCTTTTCCTCGCCGACTCCTACGCGGACGCCCTCCTACTACGAGAGCGTGTCCAAGCCCTCCTCGACACCCTCGGCCTCGAACGCAACCCCAAGAAAGGCGTTTGGACGCCGACTCAAGTCGGCGACCACTTGGGATTAACGGTCGACCTCCAACACGGCATGTTTCGCGCCCCTCCCGCAAAGCTCCACCAGCTCGCGCAACAAGCCTCTTCCCTACTCGGACGGGCGGCTTCCAACGCCCGGTGGCTTCCTACACGCCACCTTGCGGCGTTCGCCGGAAAAGCGCAGTTCCTCTACCTCGCAATCGCACCCGCGCGCTTCTTTTTGCGCGAACTCCACGACGTGCTAGCCACACGGGTTGGATGGGGCGGACGCGTCCGACTCACCCACCAATTACGCCGAGACCTCGAGTGGTGGCGCACGGTCCCCACTCAGCACAACGGCCGGTCCATCTACAAACCTATCGAGACCGCCTACCTCCACGCCGACTCGAGCGCTTACGGTTGGGGTGCCGTTCTAAACGAGGACTCCAACTATCAAGCCCGGGGTTTTTGGGACGCTACCGACCGCCAACAACACATCACGTGGAAAGAACTTCGAGCAGTGCGACACGCGGTGGAATCCTTTCTCCCCCAACTCCAAGGCCGGCAAGTCCTCCTACACGAGGACAACACGGCGGTAGTCGCCGCCCTCACCAAGCTCACCTCGCGCTCTCCCGCCATGATGGCCGAACTCCGTCGCCTATGGTACCTCCTCGACAGCAACGACATCAACATCCGACCGCGCTACATCCGCTCGGCGGCGAATATATGGGCCGACAAGCTCAGCCGCGAGCTGGACTACGAGGACTGGCAGCTCAACCCTCGTGTATTCTCCCACCTGCAACGCCGGTGGGGGCCGCACACTATCGACCGTTTCGCGTCTATGCTCAACGCGCAACTTCCCCGCTTCAACGCCCGCTGGCGCGACCCACTGTGCGAGGACGTCGACTCCCTACGCCTGTCCGACGACGCGTGGCGCCGAGAAAACAACTACTGCAACCCCCCCTGGTCTGCCCTCCCCGCCCTCGCGGCGAAACTCGCCCAAGCCCGAGCCTCTGCCACGGTCATCGCCCCCTTTTGGCCCAACAAACCGTGGTACCACGCGTTCACTCGATTGGCCACCGAAACACTACACTTCCCAGCGGCGCGGGACCTATTCTTTCCCGGCAGGCGAGGCAAGCCCGAGGGGGTCGGACCTCCCGCGTGGAGCATCGTGGCCTTTCGTCTCTAACCCCTTCGTGGCTCTACACCCGACGCGGCGCGATTGGGCGGGCGCTACGCCCGGTACAATTAAACGCCCCTGTACAGCGCGGGCCGGCTCTGCGTACAGGACAGCCCCGCTACGGCCTGCGCCTCGAAGCAGCACAGGCGCCCTGGTCCGCCTCCCTAGCTGAAACTTTCCATAACCTCCTAGGTTCGGACAAGCTAGGGGCTACGGCGGTTGCCCTACTCAGGAGTTCCCTAGCGCCCTCGACGTACTCCAGCTACGGGAGCGCGCTGCGGCAATTTTTTATTTTTTGCACAGAGGAAAATATCGCCCCCCTACAGGCCACTCCCGCTACCATGGTCCGCTACACCGCGTGGCTAGCCCTTCTCGGCACGGTCGCCGCAAGCTCCCTGCAGCCCTACTTCTCGGCCGTAAACAAGTTCTTTCGAGACCACCAACGCCAGCCCATTGCTGTGGGCGACCTCCTGGCGGACGCCCGGCGTGGCCTCGAAATCCTGCAACACCGCCTCATCCCCGCCACCACGCGCCTTCCGCTACCCGCGCCCGTCGCCCTCACCATCCTAGAGGCCGCCGACACGCTACACCTCACCCTCCCGTGGACACCTGCAGCGTTCTCCCAACTGCAACGTTTTCGAGCCTGCCTCGCGGTGTGCGTCAATTACACCTTTTTCTGCCGGGCCGAAACTGGCGCCCGTTGTCAGACAGGCGACCTAGTGGTTGACCGACCCTCGCAGCAAATCTGCCTCTTCGTTAGGAAATCTAAAGGCGACCAGCGCCGCGACGCCAGCGACAAACTGGTTATCGCTATCCCTATCTCCGCTAACCCTGTCCTAGCGGACCTGCTCGACTACTACACAGAGCAGCGCGCGGCTTTCTGCAACAAGTTCTACAAAAAACCACCCCCGCTCGCCTTCTGGAGCTTCTCACCTACAGAACCCTCCGCTGATTGGGGTGCCTCGTCCACCGTCTCCACCTGGCTCTCCCTCGCCCTCCTCACAGTCCGCTCGTCCGCGCCCGCCGGCTTTCAATGGACGTCGCACAGCCTACGGAAAGGCGCGGCGTCCGCTGCCAGCTGCATCGGCGCGCCCCTCCCCGTAATCAAATTTATGGGTGGCTGGGCCAAGAACAGCTCTGTGACAGAAGGCAAATATATTGACCCAACCATGACCCCATCACCTGCTGCTTGGCGGTTCTTCGGCTGGCTCACTCCGTCCCCCCCACAACACTAATTCTGGCTGTGCAAGCCTTTGGCTTTAGGTTACTGGCAAACGTGCCCTAGGGTAAATGGTCAGATTGATTTGAATCTAGAGGTTTGCATATCCAATATCATGTGTACGGGACAGTAACTCTAGCGGTTACTGTTACCGTTAATTAACGGCGCGTCCCACCTGCAGGGCAACCACCTTGCCCGAGCAGTTAGACGCAGCCAACGACCAACGACTTCCCCAACGGTCAGCTCTAGCTAGCCCGTGCCTTATAAGCCGTAGCTAGCCACGAGCCTAGGCACTCTCTGCTTTCGCGCTCAGCCAATCTAGGCTTCGCGCGAACCCACCCACCCATCCCTATAATCCTGCGCTAATTGACCCCCAGACCCTGTCTGTGGGCGTCTTTTAGCCAAATTGTAAGCAAGCTGACATCTTTGGCAAACGTGCCCTAGGGTAAATTAGTATTATTTTTATCGGCAGCAAATTTTCCCTTAGGGAACGCTTTGCCAAAGATGCTAGCATGCTTACAGTTTGGCCAAAGACACCCACAGGCGATTAGCGCATATAATTGTAGGGTTGGGTGGTATAGCCTATACACTCTTCCCATAAAGTCCGTTACTATTGAAATAGGGCCTTTCGCGTAGGGCGTGTGTTCACCATGTAGGTTTTCTAAGGTTTACATGTACTTTAGCTCGTTGAAAAGGCGGACCGAAACTTGTGTTGACGGTGAAGTAAGGGGGGAAGCAGGGCACAAATGGGGCCCGTCACGGCTACGATCTGACGTATTAGGGTTGGCGGCCCAACCCCGATTTTGGGGCATACCCTGATTCGGGCGCACCGGACGAATTCGGATTTTCCACACTTTGGCTCGTGAATAATACACTCCCGAAATCAGTGACACAACATGCGATTTTCATGATCCCAACATGTTGTTTGCAGACATGGGAGCACGTGGGTGTGATGGCATGTGCCGTTAAGATGCTTGACGTGGGTGGGATTGGGGCCGGAAACCCACAACTTGGGAGGCTGAAAAAAAGCCTAACTTTGCCGTACGGTGTCCGATTCGAGCAAACTAAGTTGCAAATGGAAGCCATTCCCCTTAGTAAATGAAAGTTTCAACTTATGTATGCCTACCGGCCGTTTTCGCGTCAAATATGCCGTCCGATGTCATCCAAGCCCTCGTACAACCAACTAAAGTTTTTAGGCTTTCAAAATCTGCCACATTCGCGCGGGGCTAGCAACCCTTGGACAGGTAGCACCCGCACACCCGCTCCGCCAATACGCTCAACAATCAGCGCTCTACATTTATTCTACTCACGGCGTTGCCCATTTCATGCCCCATGATGTCATGGCACCGTGCCATTTGCCGCAAGCCAAATAAAGGCCCGTGCTATGGCACTTTGAAAGCTCCCCGCATTTTTTTCTGCCTGGCAATGCGCAAGCTTTTAATGTCAGCGATCCGCGCGCTAGGGTGCTTACGCTCCAAGTTTAGCGCCCCTCAAGCCCAAGAGGTCCCCGAGCCCGTGCTCCTTGGTTGTATTTCCGGGCACGTGGCAAGAGTGCACACGACATGTCATTCTCGGTGTCGCCGCTATGTAGACGGCCGGGTGCAACACACTCGGCGGATACTCGTGCAATTGTGCAAACACGCTGAGAACCTAGTGTCGAATACTCTCCCGGCTTGTCACGACACTACGCGTACCGAGCCACGCATAGAGGCGTGCATAACCTGCACATGCACAAAACTTCGGCCTACAAAACATGGGCCGCAAATCCAACGTGTGTGCCCACAATGATTGGGGCGTGCCGAGGTACTCACGTTAGTGAGCAACGCGCCGTGGTGTGTTGTTCGAGAATCATTACTCTACCCCCCAATCGAGTTGCATGGCCATCGCGGCAGTGCGTGGCGGGTAAATAAATGCATGCCGCTAGAGACGGACTTTGTGGGAAGATTGTACATTTTCCCGCCGTCGCGTTCGATCTTCACCTGCGCGATGTCCCTTCACCCCGGCTACGACATGTGGTCATTATTTGTATAATTATTGTTTCATTACTCTCTGACTAACTCAACAAAATTGCTATTCTTGTTGGGTTCTTATTAGGGAAGTCGAAAGGCTTGTGAACTTCCAGGATCTAGTTTCATGATTATCGCTTAAGCCTAAAATGTTAAAAAACGCATCCTAAAGACAGTAATGAATCCTGAAGTACTACTAAAGTACTATTGAACCAAATATACATGGATCGGTAGCTCGAATGAGCAACGCCGACCGTCTTCGCTCATGGCATGGCCACCCGATGAGCGAGAGATTGGTGGACATAGGGCCCGTTGAACAATAGGCACCGTCCACCTCTTCCCAACCGAGCCTAGCTCACCCAAGTTAGTGGATCCGTAGGGACAACAAACGGTACACACAACAAGGCGCAGCTTTACAATATTCGAATTTTGTCTGCCCGACAGCTCCCGCATCACCCGCTTCGAAATAGAAATGCGTACCCACTTCAGTATTGTGGACCCTCACAGTCCGCCACCGGTTACAAAAGTTCCCCCTCCACGGGACCTGCGCACCACATCGCACCCCACCGAGCGTCCGGACGTTCACGTCCGCCGCCCACATCCAGCAAACCCACGTCCCATTGGACCTTGTCGTTTGCCGCCAACAGACGCAACCCACCACGATCCCACATGTCCACCCCACGACCGACCCATATACCTCCGGTCCATACTACCAATCCATCTTGGTCAATATGTCTTCAAACTCTGACCTCCCGCCCACGTGCATGCATGTAATCTTGCGGGATCGACCCGCGCATGCGCACACCGCGGAGCATTACAACCTCCTGAGCCGTCTAGCGGGACATCCGCTCGCTCCGTTCCTCGCGGTGCCCCAACCAACCCCAGCCGCCCATGACTTGGGCAATGCACTGAAGCCTTCACATGGCCGAGGACTCCATACGCATCTGGTCCTCGCCGCCCCCAGGTCAACCACTGACCTAGGACGGGCCGATAACCTATCGGCCCGCACAACCGACTCGTACCTCCTCACATGCCATTACTCCACCTCCCCCCCACCTTGCTAGCTTCTGGTTACACATAGTATTCCTTCCAGAATCGACAAGATCCTCAAACTCGCTGCTCTCGACGTGCTTAGTGGCCCGCCGATGACTTCTCGAGAGCCTTAACCGGATCGACGACCTCCCCGCTCGAGTTAAAAAATATAATCGGCCGGGAACTCGCCCACCACACGCGATGGAGAGCCAGCACCGCTAGCACGATCCACCCGACCATGCCCCTGAATTTCGACAACACCCCCCTCCCCGCCGACCTCGCTTCCGGCTTCCATGAGGTTCGATTGGACATCCCCACCTCGTGCAAAGCGATAGGCATGTTATACCAACTAACTTCACAGCAGCGTGAGCTCCGATCGGCCGGTTTGGCGCCCCCCCCCGCGCAGCTGCCCTTCCAAACTTGTTGACCACTCTGAAACAGCAGAAAATTCAGTTCCTCAGAGTTGTCACAGTCCCCGAACTTTCAGGTCGTGTCAAACTCAGCTCCTCCCTTGTCATAACTCTCTCCGGCCCAGAAATCATCGCCCTCGTCCATGACCTCCTCAGAGACCGACTCGCGATCGAGCTAGCCCCCGCCTATACCACCCCCTGGGCGTCCTTGCCCTCCCAAGTTGAGGACCTCCCGGAATCGACCTAGTTCCTCCTCCAGTTTGCGGACGCCTTTCAACCAGTTGCCGATCCGACCCCAATCAAGGGTGACCCCTCCTCCTAGTGGGTAAATATCCTCCACCTGCCCAATAACCCCATCCATTAACAGTCAGGCATGGTATCCCTACACATTTCACATAATTGACTTCACAACCCAGTACCCCCTGCCCCCCATCTTTACACAATCACCATCACACCCCCCATGTCACTGGTCACGTCCCATGCACCTCCTTGGCGGCCACTTGCCTCACCACAGTCCTCATCCAATCACAGAAAAACCTCTCACTACCTTGCATTAACACCGACGGCGTCATCCCACCCGCACAATGGCTCTTCACCCTCCTACACCAAACCGCACGCGAATATACGCTCCTTCACACCTCCTCACACCCCCTCCCCCACTCCACCTTCGACCTCACACGACACACCTCCGTACAGAAATCCCGGATGGCTCCTACCACCGCTCACACCCCTCCCCCTCCCTCGCCATCGCCACCATCATCCAAATCTCCCTCACCACTGAAATGTACTGCATCCTCATATCCACCAACGGTGCCGCCACCATCCCCCTCAAACACTCGTTCCTTCACAAAGGCTCACACACACACACACACCCATGCCTCATGCACACTCAACATCAACCCCCACCATTACTCCACATTCGGTACGGCCCGCCTCTCGGACCATGTCTACAGTACTACCTTTTAATCCATGTACACACGGAATGGCATGAAGGGGGTTAGAACCGCCGCTTCCCGGAACGGAGTTGTACGCCTTATCCAAGTACCGCCAAAATCAGTACCCGATAGGAACATATTGTGCATATGAACCCATTGTATCGCATCGCGACTGAGATGCGAACACCTATAGCGAACACCTATAGGTGGAGGGCCAGGACTCCCCCGGAGTCTAGCGTACAGATGTGTCCATTAGTAGCCATACGGAGGGATATGCAAACACTCCCCCTTAATGGACATCATCCCATGAACTCCGGCCGGTGCCCTAGTAAACCCCGCAGTAAACGCGGAGGACCCATAACCTGTTAATCCATGTACACACGGAATGCCATGAAGGGGGTTAGAACCGCCCCTTCCCGGAACGGAGTTGTACGCCTTATCCAAGTACCGCCAAAATCGGTACCCGATAGGAACATATTGTGCATATGAGCTCATCGCATCGCATCGCGACTGAGCTGCGAACACCTTTAACGAACACCTATAGTGATAACTGTGTACGAGGCGGTGGGAGTCGAGTGGAGTTTGGTTATTGTGGTAGCGAGGCTGTATAGGTTAGAGAGGTCCTGATATTGTCCCGAGCCGGAGAGGACAGCAGAGGTATCGAGGTAGCCGATGGGGGTGGGGAGGCCGTATTCAAGGTTTAGGTCGAATAAGTAGTTATGCAGTGCTATGCAGCAGGTGCGGGGGTTAAAGTGGGCCGGGAGAGTGGATTTTAGCGTGGTGTTGACAGTGTGACTTCGGATATCGGGATGGGGGGTGGGGGGTTGGTTGTGGGGACTAACCTCCGGGCCGTGAGGCCCGTCTTGTGGGGGACTAATGATGATAAGCGGCCTTACCGGCCGAGGCTTGTGGGGGGCAAGGGTGTGAGGCTCCGGAGGGTCCGTTCGTCGAGGTCTTGCGCATTTCGGCGAGCATAAGGTCCTTGGAACGGATGGTCGTTCGGAGCTTAAGAGGGGGTGGGAGGTGTAGGGATGTCGGAGAGAGGATGAGAGGGAAGGGAAGGGGGAGGGGGGATTGAAAAATTGTAAGCAAGGTGTGGTAGGTAATAGGAGGAGGGCGATAGTGGGGAGCAGCAGTGACAGAGTGGGCTGTCGATATCGTATCAAAAGTGCGTCGGGGCTTCCGAAAGAAGCCGCGGAGAAGGCCTAAAGGGAGTGAGGAATGTAGGGGCCGGGGAATACGTGTATCGCTGAGAGTGTTAGGGGTACGTGACTGCAAGACCGTGTCTGTAAGAGGGGGGCGATATTTCCGGGGCAGGTAAGTACGCGGGGGGGCGGGTGATCGGTTAAGCTGTCGGATAGAGCAAGGCGGGCGGGCTAGTCTCATCGGGGGAAGAGTTGTCAATATTGTAACGACAAGCGAGTTGGGCAGAGCTTGGAGGTTGGAAAATGTGGGAGGGAGAACGACTGCACTAGGGTCTACCGTGAGGTAATCGCAGGTAAGCGCGAGTGTCTGATGGGTCAATCGGGTTAGGCGGGCCATTATGTAAATAAAAAAGGGAAAGAAAATTAGAAATCGGAGGGGCACAGCGACAGGAGCGAGCGTTGGATAGAGCAAGGGAGCAGCGGAGGGACAGCCGTCAACTGGAGGGTTAGGTAGGGGGGAAGAGGTGAGCGGGGCACCGGTGTCTGCGGCTGATACCGGGGGAGGAGAGTGGGAGGCGTCGGCGGACGGATCGTGTCGGTCGGCAAGCGGGGAGTTCGTGCGAGGGGGAGCGTACAGGGCCTGGGCGCGACATGCCAGGTGGCATGTGTAGCTGTGAATAGGCTAGTGAATTTGTGGGGTAGGAGGGTAACATGAGGGGGAAGGTGTTGTAAGTAATACCGCATACGTATTAGTTGCAGATAGCTACTGTAAGCTATTGTAGATATGAATAGTACATGTCTAGATCGGACATACCGATAAACTGTTTGACTCGGTACAAAGCTGTCGCTAGGCTACAGCTCTCACACTTCTGTTGTCCCGACACCACGCCTGTAGGCTGGTTGTCGCCGTAACGGTTCCGTTTGCGGGACTGTGACTGTAACTACGTTTGCGTAAGTTATCTTCCACACTAACAGTGTTTGCATGGTTCAATAGGTTATGGGCCCCCGCCTCACGTCACTCACGCGCGACAACCTGGTTCGGCGAGCTGCGATCGACAGCTCTCCCGCAGAAGGCAAGTTTCTCTAGACAACTAGTATCTTCAGCTTGTACTCGGCGGTATCGCCAGTATAAACTGCGATTTAAAACCCGACACCACCCCTCTTAAGTCAGCCACTCGCCGGCGATAGCCAGCCACCCACACCGACGCACTCGTCGTGTGTGGACAGGGTGCACAGAGGTCCAAGCTGGAGAACGGGGGGGCGCACTGTCGGGTGAATACGCATCCACAGGTTGCACGCCAGCCGTAGCTTACCTTTATTTTATTTTCATATTATCTTAGCGACTCAGCCGCCAGCGCAGCGCTCCACCTGTCTTGGCCTTGGCCTCGACTTGTGCCCCACACTGGGTGGAGGATACAGAAAAGGTGCTCTGAGACATCCCGGGGCTACAGGCCGAGGGGTCGGCGGGCATCAGGCCGTCTCTTTGAAACCGCTGTTAGGCACGAGTCCGGCTAGCGGTTTTTACCGCTGCCTGTTTTTTATTCTGCTCTTTCTTTTTCGCCCTCTGTCGAAATGGCGCCGAAAACTCCGCTTGTTTCACCTGTTGCTTCCCCTGACCCAGGCTATGAGCAGAGCAATGTCGATACCACCCAGGGTGTTCTCGCGCTGCTCCATGAGCAACTGACGCGCCTTGAAGCGTACCTCGACTCGCGGTCGGCCGCCATTGCTCCTCTTCATGCTGCGGGTGCTACTCCGCACCCCCCTGTCCCTCAGCGCCGCCACGATGCTCAGCTCGGACACTTTCGGGACAGCCACGTCGTGCACACCCTCCCCCTGCTTGTGCCTGGCTACGCCCCACAGGACGCACAGTCAGCCTTGTCTGCTGCTACCGTTGCTGCTCCTGTTGGCGAGCCCGCCGTCGCACAGCGCCGTCCCGAAGCGCACCGCGAGCCCTCGCGCCGAGAACTCGTAGGTGAACACTTGCAACCACCCCCCCAATACCCCCCCCGCTGATTCTGCCCTACACCGCGACCCCTCCCATCACGACATCGCGGTTGAACAACTCCCGCCACCCCCCCCTACCTCCCCGTTGGATATGCCCCTCACCACCCCATACCTCTCATCCCGGAGGCACCCTCTCACGGTGTCCCCCCCTCCCGTGACCACCCGCATTCGTACGCCCCGCCGCCTCCCATGGCCGGCCGCTCTCCCTTTCCCGGTGGCCCACCTCTTCTCTTCCATGGACATCATTCTTCCCTAGCCCAGCGTGGCGACCACACCCCCCGTGGCCGTCGTCGCCCCACCGTTGACCCCATAGTCATCGGGCGACCGACACACGCAACCCCCGACTTTGACCCAGACGTCCACCCCAGTCTCTTGGGCAGCCCCCACTACGCAACCGTCTGCACGCGCCCCGCTGTCTCCACTGTCTTGCGCATCCTTGGCTCCGCCCAAGCCTCACCCACGGAGGCACATTGGCGCGCTCTGCAAAAGGTCCTCCGCTCCCTTCATGGCACCATCCACATGCGCCTGACGTTGGGGGGGGGCCTGGACCACAGCCTACAACTCACAGGCTTTGCCGACGCTGACATGCTCGCCAAACTCCTCCCATGACCTGCACTGGCAAGACACCGAAGTGCGATCCTTGGAGGACAAGACCCAATGCAACGCTTCATCCCATAGCTACCTGCAGGGGGAGTGTTGTAAGTAATACCGCATACGTATTAGTTGCAGATAGCTACTGTAAGCTATTCTAGATATTATGAGTACATGTCTAGATCGGACATACCGATAAACTGTTTGACTCGGTACACAGCTGTCGCTAGGCTACAGCTCACACACTTCTGTTGTCCCGACACCACGCGTGTAGGCTGGTTGTCGCCGTAACGGTTCCGTTTGCGGGACTGTGACTGTAACTACGTTTGCGTAAGTTATCTTCCACACTAACTGTGTTTGCATGGTTCAATAGAGGGGGGTATCGGCGTGAACTGATCAGGGCGGTGTTTAGTGCAGGGGCAAGAATCACGCATGTAATTTTTTTTCTTCTCTGATTAAAGAAAACGACAGTAGAGTTTCATGATATTGCTTTACTGGTCGAATTTTGAGGCACTGTTGCTCAGAAGCATTAAGGTGAGGGAGAGGTGTCGATTTTAGTGCGCTGTTAACGATACGATCAGCGTAGGCTAGCGGGAGGGGACGTTGGGGGCAAGACATGTCCTTACTGTGGGACGGGGGGTGACGGTCGGCGAGCGGCAAGTTCGGGCTAGAGGGAGCGTATAGGGCAAGGGCCGGCGCGACAAGCCAGGCGGTACGTGCAGCTGCGAGGAGACAAGTACATTTATGGGGTAGGAGAGTAGCATGAGGGGGAGGGGGGTGGCGATGAGTGCTAATCAGGGCAGTGGTTAGTGCAGAGGTAAGAATCAGGCCTGTAGAATATTGTTTTATTTGGTTTAAAGAGAACGATTCTCGAGTCGCATGATGTGGCATTTTTGGTCGAGCTTTACAGCACTGTGGCTGGGAAGCACTAAGGTGAGGGAAAGGTATCGATTTAGGTGCGTTGCTAACGAGAGTATGAGCGTAGGCTAGCGGGAGGGGACGGGGGGTGCTAGACTGGGCCTTACTATGGGATAGAGCGGGACGATCGCACCGGTACGGGTCTTCTGTGTGGGTTGTAGAGTCAGCGGCCCGTCCCATGTCAGTGGTTGACCTGGGAGCGGCGAGGACCGGAGGCGTCTGGAGTCCTCTGACTAGTGAGTATTCCAAAGCCGTGTCCATGTCTTGGGTGGATGGGGGTGGTTGGGGCACAAGGTTGAGTAGAGCGAGCGGATGTCCCGTTGGATAGCTCCGGGGGTTGTAGGGGTCCGCGGTGGGCGCATTCACGGGCCGATCCCGCAATGGCATAAGCATCTGTCTGTGAGTGGGGGGGGGGTAGGTGTCGAGGACATTTCGATCGAGTTGGATTTCGAGTGTGTGAGAGAAGTAGTGGGGTTGATTGTGGCTTTTCGAGTAGGTTTTTGAGTGTAGTGCGCGTGTTGGCTGCACGCGACCAGGCCCGGTGGGACCTGGGTTTGTTGGATGTTGGCGGCGGACGGGAACGTCCGGACGCTCGGAGGGGCGCGGTGTGGCGCGCTGCTCCCCTGGGGGGGATCTTTTTGTAAGCGATGGGTGTGATTGTTCTTGCGTAGTACTTTGACGGGTACATGTGTGGTGTTTGAAGTGGATGGCGCGATAGCTGTCGGGGGGATGAAATTCAAATCCATGGAAGCTGCGCCTCTGAGTGTGTACCGTCTGGTGTCGCTACGGATCCATTGACCATTGTGAGCTAGGCTCTGGTGGGGAAAGGTGAATGGTACACGCTGTTCAGCGGCCATGTCCACCAGTCTTGCGCTCGATGGGAGGCCAGGCCCAGAGCGAAGACGATCGGCGTTGCTCATTCGAGCTACCGACCCATCCCCGTTATGTGGTACAGTAGTACTTTAGTAGTACTTTGGATCTTTTTACTGTCTTTAGTGACGGTAGGATACGTTTTTTTTCACAGCCAAGGCAATCACAAACGAGTCTTAGAAGGTCGGTCAAGTGACGTCGTACATGAGTGCTAGTACACTTGTGGTAAGATGCCTTTCCAAAAATTCAGCCGGACCACTATAGGCTTTCACGAGAAAAGGAGAGTGGCGGCGGGTGACAAGCTCCGGAAGCTAATAAAATTCCAGAAAGCGCCAAGCTATAACAAAGGAAGCAAGCCGATCTTCACGTCACACGAGTCAGCGGTCGGGGATTCAAGGCTCCAAGCGACACAAACAAGTCACTACCAGCCGGGTAACGAAGTAAAGCTACAAACACAAGCAAGAGCTAGCCACTTGTGAGCCACCTGCACCGCACGTATCGTGCGACACCACAAGGGTCTACTACTCTTCGAGAAGCAAGCTCTAGGCTCCAGTCAAGACAAATGATTCCAACAACTAGCAGCTAGAGGGCCCATAACATGTCAAAAGGTTAAACGGAAGTGCCTTTACCGGGAACTGAACCCGGCACCTCCGTGTCCGGAGCCGTAAACCGTAACCAACTACAACGCCTAAAAGTCGGTACCCATTGGGACATATATACCCCGTGCTACCCGAGCAACGGGCTCCCGAAGTACAACCACTATTGGCGAGATAGTAGGGCCAAGACTCCCCCGGAGTACAAAGTACAAATGTGTCCATTATCGTGCCCACCATGGGGATCTCACAACACTCCCCCTAATGGACACCATCCGATCAACTCCGGTCAAACCCTACAAACCCACGACACACGCGGAGGGCCCATAACCTATCAAAGAGTTACACGAAGATGCCATCACCGGGAATCGAACCGGCACCTCCGTGTCCAGAGCCGTACGCCGTAACCAAGTACCGCGGCTAAAAGTCGGTATCCGTAGGGGATGTATCTCGTATATATACCCCGTCTTGCCCGAGCAACGGGCTCCCGTAGTACATCCACTACTGGCTAGGTAGTAGGGCAAAGACTCCCCCGGAGTACAACGTACGGATGTGTCCATTACCATGCCCACCACGGAGATCTCACAACAGTATCCAATAGTATATGGCCACGAAAGACCGTATCGGACGGGCCGAGCGGGAGATCTTGGCGACGATAGTGTACATTAATTATTTATTCAAAATCCCTATTTACAAGGCTTTTCCGACAACAGCTGATCCCGCGGATCGCGTTGTCGGCCCTCTTAGCCCCCTACCGTGCCAAGCCCGGCACGGCTACGTGGTTTCGAGCGCCCACCACGGGGAGGTGAGGGGATGCCGACAAGCCTGCGAGCGCACCCTCCTCCGGGGCCGCCGCCGCTGCGCCACCGGCGGGCGCGGCCCTCGACGTTGTGTAGGCAGTGGCGTGCGAGCTTCCACATGTGGTGGCGACATGGGGCGGTGAGTCGCGATGGGCAATTTCGCGTCTAAGTCTATCTCACATCATCTCGTCGACAGCTACGGCAGAACGGATAGCCCCGAGCCGTATGTCCTTGTGTATTCGGTTGTTGTACGAGGATGGTGTGCGAAATACTGGTTGCATATTGGGCTATACAAGTGCCATTGGCCCGGTAGCGATGCCGCAGCTCGGTGGCTCTATTGAGGATGCCCCCGGTAAGTGATTCACGGTTTGGGACTTGTACATGCTCTCTTTTCATGAGAGGCGTGACATAAAAGGACTGGTAATGACCTACAAGTTGGAGGGAGTGAGGCTTGCGCGCGAGCGGGCGTTAAGACGCGGGTGTATGAAGTGTTGGCTGGCCCAAGCGAGTGGATTAGAAGTAGAACGAACCCAACTGCAACTTTATGGCGAGGCAGCATCATCACACATTTAACAATGATATGTAAACAATTCACTTTCAACCACATTATCATATCCACCCTTTCTTACCATTCATTGCTGTGTATGGAGTTACGCCATGCTAGAGCGCAATGTTACATTGCAACATGATGTGCACGCATATTGTATTTGCAAAGTAGAGAGGGGGCAAGGCTGTTTGAAGAGGGGTCAAGGCAATGCAATATTTGAATGATTTGCAATTACTCTACCGCAAGTCACAACGAAGCAGCATTCCATCACATCGCCCATAAGATGAAATGAATAGCATCAATCAGAGCGGCAATGGGATTGACCAACAACGCCATCATAAGCTGCATCAGCAAAACCAATAGTAACATTGGCGGACACTAGCAGCCCAACGTTACCGACAGCTTTACCGATCACCCGCCCCCCCGCGTACTTACCTGCCCCGGAATTATCGCCCCCCTCTTACAGACACGGTCTTGCAGTCACGTACCCCTAACACTCTCAGCGATACACGTATTCCCCCGCCCCTACACTCCTCACCCCCTTTAGGCCTTCTCCGAGGCTTTTCTCGGAAGCCCCGAAGCACTTTTGATACGATATCGACAGCCCCCTGTGTCACTGCAGTTCCCCACTATCGCCCCCCTCCTATTACCTACCACACCTTGCTTACAATTTTTCAATCCCCCATCCCCTACCCTCTCATCCTCTCTCCGCCATCCCTACACTTACCACCCCCTCTTAAGCTCCGAACGACCATCCGTTCCAAGGACCTTATGCTCGCCAAAATGCGCAAGACCTCGACGAACGGACCCTCCGGAGCCTCACACCCTCGCCCCCCACAAGCCTCGGCCGGCAAGGCCGCTTATCATCATTAGTCCCCCACAAGACGGGCCTCACGGCCCGGAGGTTAGTCCCCACAACCAACCCCCCACCCCCCACCCCGATATCCGAAGTCACACTGTCAACACCACGCTAAAATCCACTCTCCCGGCCCACTTTAACCCCCGCACCTGCTGCATAGCACTGCATAACTACTTATTCGACCTAAACCTTGAATACGGCCTCCCCACCCCCATCGGCTACCTCGATACCTCTGCTGTCCTCTCCGGCTGGGGACAATTTCAGGACCTCTCTAACCTATACTGCCTCGCTACTACAATAACCAAACTCCACTCGACTCTCACCGCCTCGTACACAGTTATCACTAACAACGAAGTCGATAATCACCACCACAACTCCCAATACCCCAACCACTAGACTAACCTCGCCAACCGCGGCTCCCCCCCCCCCCCGTCCGGGGACGCCTAACCACTCTCTCCTCGTCCTCACATGGCAAAACTCTCACTTCGGCCTCCTGCACCTAACTCACTCCTCCGCTACCCGGATTGACTCTCTACACCACTTCCCTCCGTCCGACCTCCTCGCCCGCCCTCTCAATCTCCTCTCCGACTGGAACTCCTCCCCCCCCCTCCCGTCGGAGTCCTACGCTCACTCAACCCGCCTCGCCAAAACGACTCCAAAGGAGCATGGTCGTGCGGAACCCACGCCCTCCTACACACCTATTTCATCGCAACAGCCCCCCCGGACCAACCATACAATCCCCCCTCCTTCGACCCCCGGTCCTCGGTATACTCCCTCCACACTCTCCTATGGAACCACACCTTCCGCTCCGCCCCCCTCCCACAGAGACGCCCCCACCTTCTCGACGCCCTCCACCCCCCCACACCACCCTCCCCCCCTCAACTCCCACCCCCTCCCCACCCCCTCCCCCCTCCCCTCCTCTCCTCCCCCCTCCCTTCCAACCACCACCCGTCGAACGCCCCCCCGACGACCCCCCCAGCACCACCCCCTCCCTCCCCTCCTCCATCCTCCCACACCACACATCCCAACCACTACACCTCATCACCCTCAACACCCGCGGCCTCCACACCTCCATTATGGATGTTGAACACCTCTCCACCTCGCACCGTCCGGACGTCCTCATCCTCACCGAAACAAACCACGACACCCACAAATCCCGCTGGCGCATAGCCCTCCCCCAATACCACCTCAAAAGCTCCCGACCTTGCTACTCACCGGTGCCCCTACCCAACGCAGGCGTTCTCTTCGCGGTCCGCAGAGCCTCATTCCAATCTGCCACTGTCCTAACCCCGCCCCCCCACCTC
Organism: Tetraselmis chui; assembly: GCA_026401115.1. Lineage (NCBI taxonomy): Eukaryota > Viridiplantae > Chlorophyta > Chlorodendrophyceae > Chlorodendrales > Chlorodendraceae > Tetraselmis > Tetraselmis chui. Next base: position 185,908 of record JAPMLY010000458.1, on the reverse strand, counting down.
ATCCCCCATATCGCCGGACTAAAAATCGTTCCCCACTCAGGCACCCCTTACCTTCTTATAGGTACTTACATGCCCCAGCTCTCCACCCCCCAACTGACCCGCCTATATGCAGAAGTTGCAGCATGGGGCCTCCGCCTAGCTGACGACCACCCGCAACACCGCACCCTATGGGGAGGAGACTTCCAATCGACCACCACCACAGGTACATGTCACCCTGCCCTCACCTCCCTACTCAAATCCCACCTCTAACCCCTCCACAACCCCATCCCTACCTTCCCCCGCAGTGGAGGCTGCCTTGACCACTGGCTCACCACGCCTCCTTCACCTCTCTCCCTCCCACCGTCCTCTTGCTCGATATTCCCCTCCCCCTCCCACTTTACTGACCACTCTGCAATCCACCTCATCATTCCCGCCCCTTTCTCCCTCATGGCACACCCCCCCTACACATACCCACCCCCACACACATCACACGACGCGCAAACTCACCTTCCGACTTCCTCTCACACCCGACCACATAAAAGCGTACCAATCAAGCACCCCCGACCTCATCAACCAAACGGCTGCCCTCCACGCAGAAATTCTCAACACCTCACACACCTCGGCCTCCCCTGACACCCTCGACACCCTTGCCTCACAATTCACTACACTCCTCTCCCAACACATGGACCACGCAGCCACAGTTTGGCCCCTCCTCCCCGCCAAAAAACCCCGCCCACCCCAAGCGTCCCTTGACCCTACTTGGCTCACAAATAAAACACGCACTCACATACTCAAACTCCGTAAATGCAGCAAAAACAACGGCCCTCTCCCCTTCGCCCAAGCCCTCTTAAACACAACTGAATATCTCTCCCCTGACGCCATCAAACAACAATGCCAAGCACGTATACGCCAGCTCCTTCACGCCGCCACCACGGATAAGATAAAGAAAATAAAAACTCGAGCCAATGCGGCCTACGACACCTGCCCCAAACTCTCCCACCGCCGTTTGAAAATTAAAAGCGGCCTCCTACCCCCCGCCGGCGCCGCCTCCACCCTCCACCGCATTACTAGACCCGATAAAACTACCGCATCCTCTCCCTCCGCCGTCATTGACGTGGTACACTCTCACTTCGCCACCGAACTCGGCCGCGCCACCCCACACGACCTACCCACCCCCCCGTGGGAACTCCCCGACAACCCCGACAACTTTACCATCGAACCCCGCGGTGACCCCTCTCTCACCCTTGCCGACATGATTACCCGCGACACTTTCGATAAAACACTCAACTCCCTAGGCACCGGCAAAGCCCCCGGCCCCGACGGTATCCCCAATGAAATAATCAAATTCCTACCACAGGCGACCAGCTCCGCCCTCTTCTCTCTCCTCTCCCTCCTCGCCCACAAATCCTACACCCCTCCTGATTGGTGCCAGAGCACAACATGCCTCCTACATAGAAAAGGCGACCCCTCCCTCCTCGATAATTACCGCCCTATCGCCCTCATGAATAACCTCCTTAAACTATGGACATCACTAATCAAAGATGCAGGCTCGAAATACGCCGAAACCCACGGCATTCTCAGCGACCAACATGACGGATTCCGACAACACCGCAACATCCACGACGCCCTCTCCTCCCTCATTATGACGATGGAGGACGCGAAACTCTACAGCAAAGACATCTACGTCATGTACACGGATTTCAAAGGTGCCTTCAACGCCGCGGACCACCGCATCATGTTCAAACACATGCGTCAACTCGGTATGCCCCCCACCTTTGTCGACACATGCGAACACCTCTACGGGGTCTCAACCACAGATTATATTACTCCACATGGCCCCACCCCTTCTATCGACATTAATCGCGGAACCCTCCAGGGCGACACTGTTAGCACTAGCATTCCGTTGCATAGTACTTATGTACAAGGTAGCTAGTTGTCATTATAGTACTTAGTGTTATGCTATTTGCGGTTCTCTATTCCCTATTAGTGGCGGTCGGCCGGCCTTGCCGGTGCCTTCGCCGGCCGCCATCTCTCTCCTCTCACTTCTCTAGTCACCACAGCCGCCCCCCCTTGTGGGGCCGGCACGACCTCCGTGTAACTATCCGTTCCCAACTCTAACAGGTTATGGGCCCTCCACCAAGTTTTACACTAGAGAAGAGCGTGTGTAAAGCGCTCGGCGCCACGCTAGTCATACCTACTCCCACGTAAAAAAGAGTAGAGCGTGTGTAAAGCGCTCGGCGCCACGCTAGTAATTTATCGTCCCACCGACCCCACGCTTCGCCTTCGAGCTGGTTGTCCGCGACTGTCCTACCATCTCCCACGTAAAAAGGAGAAGAGCGTGTGTAAAGCCCGGCGCCACGTTCGCCCCACCAAGCTTTCTGTCTCACCTAGCCTTCAGCCTACCGATGCTCTCGACCGGATCTGGTTTTTCAGACCGACCCGCGAAAAATCCGGCCCCTGTACTTTAATTAGTACTGTTATTGTTTTTTCCCGAGGTAATGCCGCAACGCTCACCTTACTTAGCGAGGAGCTTAACTTTCCCACGGCGAAAAAGGGGTGTCAACACGAGCGCCCGTCTATGTTTTTTGCGTGCCTACACGCTCCTAACGGCCTTGTTGGCTGTGCTTCTTCCTCGCCGGTCGCTCTCATGCGTCGGCTAATTCCCCCGTGGACAGCTTTTCCCGCTACATGTGAGAATAGTACATTACGCAGTACATTTGGAACTGCTTCATATCGGCAACTCGCCGGTAGCGGCACGTTCTTGTGAGCGCATGTCGCTACACCTACCCGGCCAGAGACACACGCTACAAGCACTACACCTTCTACCAAGATGACACCTTCCTCAACGCAAGCTAGGACGACGTCAAGACCTCGGCTACCTTGAGGGGGGGTGTTAGCACTAGCATTCCGTTGCATAGTACTTATGTACAAGGTAGCTATTTGTCATTATAGTACTTAGTGTTATGCTATTTGCGGTACTCTATTCCCTATTAGTGGCGGTCGGCCGGCCTTGCCGGTGCCTTCGCCGGCCGCCATCTCTCTCCTCTCACTTCTCTAGTCACCACAGCCGCCCCCCCTTGTGGGGCCGGCACGACCTCCGTGTAACTATCCGTTCCCAACTCTAACAACCTCCCCCCCTTTCTATTCACCCTCTTCCTTGAACCCTTCCTTCGCTGGCTCACGGTGGGAAGCCGGGGCTACCGCCCAGGCCCCCCCGCCACTAACGTCGACCCCACAGAACCCACAGCCACATACCCAGGACACGGCTTCGCTGACGACCTCAGCCTCGCCACGGGCTCGACCCCCAACATGACCATCCAGCTCAGGAAACTCTCCCTCTTCAGCGCTTACACGGGCATGACCGTCAACATCCGCAAATGCTGCATCACCGGCGCCCTCTGGCGCACAGGCAACGCCCTCACCCTCGCCAACACTACCCTCCTCGCATCCCGCCTACAAACTCATCGGCAAACACTTCACCCTCCAGCTCGGCCTCTTCACCGACTCCCAACTCGACACTCTAGAAGGACAAATCTGCCGCGCACTCCGCTCCGCCGTCTCCTCGGTACGTAACCTTCCCCGCACCGCCCTTCACCGCCCTACCTCAGACCTAGGTTACGGCCTCCCCTCCCTCAAAGCCCACGCCGCACAACTCACAGTTTGCCACCTACATAAAATCATGAACAACTCAGGCTATAGAGGCCACATGGCCCGCGCACACATCCGCACCTTATCCACCACGTACTCCCACTGGCCCTCGGAATCCATCATGTCAACATGTTACACCCCACCCACACTCAAGTGCTTAGTCAGAGCTCAGCGCGATGCGGGCACCCTATTCCACAACATCCCTCCACTCTCCCTCACCAACCCTATCGCCTCCACAATCCGCGCCCACTTCACCACTCAAGACAACGCCCTCCTCGCCTCACTACGGGACAAAGCCACACACATCACCGACCCTCACACATATAAGCAAGCCTACTGCGATTTCTCTCCCCGCAAAACACACGCCTCCCTCCTCCCCCGCCTCACCCCCCTCTGGAAAAATAACATCACCACGTGGCCACAAGTCCTCCTCAGAGCCACCTCATCCTCCTTCATCCTCAAATCTTGCAAATCCATCACCACACTCACGAGGTCCACCACCCCACTCTCAGTTCCCATCCGCCTCCTCGCCGCAATCCTCACCGAACCCCTCGATACTATCCACAACCGCCTCCCCCTCACAGGCCTCACTACCAAACAAGCATCCCCCCCCACCACTATACACCCCTCATGGATTCCGCTCCTCTCCCCACACCTCCCTCGCTCACCCCCCACCCTCTCATCCGGCATCTACACCTCCCGCACCACTCACCCCACCCCCACCGCACCCACCACACACTTAGACACAGAATACCTCACCCCCTCGGACCACCACTACCCCCCCTGCGACGTAACGCGTATCATCTCCAAACACAAGGACACAGAATACGGCCAAACGCAGTACATGGTTGAATGGGCCCCGGAACACCTCACGGAATGGGACATTCAGTTACAACTCGACGACGGCTTCCGCCTCATCTCCTCCACCCCCACATCGGTATGCCTCCCCACCCCCTCCCCCACCGCCTGCTCCATCTGTCATGACCCACTGCACACAGAACCCACCTCCACATGCTGCACATGCCCGCACTTCGCCATACATTCCCAATGCCGCCCAGCTCAGGGACCCGCCACATGGCAGTGCGAGTGGTGTGCTCGCGGCCAACAACACGACCTCACCCGACTCCACGAAGTCCAGTGGGCCCCATGCCTACAACTACACGACACCATCAGTGAGACCCCCTCCGGCCCCACCGCCCTCACCGCATTTAACTCCGGCTTCGTCCCCTCCACCACACCCATTCTGCCAGAACCCGGACCCCCTCCATGGTCACACCCCCTAATCACATTCAACCATGACCCCATTAACCCCGACCTCGACATGCTCCCTACCGGCAAATTCGCCATCCACGCACACCCATCACTCCACGACACCACCGTACTCTGCACTCCCGACGGCCGCACGGTCACCACCCTTAACGGCCCCCGCGTCCGCCACCTCTACCAACTCTTCCGCCCCGACCTCACGCAGCATACGTTCGAAGAGGAGGTCTACCACCTCCTCACCCGCCTAGGCTCTCGCTCAGAAATCCACTCACCCACACCCGCCACCACCACCCGTAATAGATGGGCCACTAGAGAAGACCTACTCACAGCTCTCCGCCACACATTCCACATACAGACGGAACTCTACTCCGACCCCCTCAATAAATCCCTTCACTCCCACACCTACCACTCCCTCTACCCCGAAGATATAGTCTTCTCATCTAGCGGCAGCAATGCCCCACACACATGGCAAGGCACCAACATAGCCAACCCCGAATACGACCACGAATGCATGCGACGAGCCATGGAACACGCAATCACCAGCGCACACCTCACAGCCCCTCACACACCCAGCGCAACCATCCTCATCCTCCCCCGATGGGAACACACACCCTACCGCCACTCCAAATACATAAACTCCCCATACACCCACCACCTTTACACCCTCCCCAATGACGCAAACACCTTCCTACCCCCCGACCAACACACTGGCAACCCCACCCCTACCCCATTCGGCACACGCTGGATGGTCGACATATACCTCGTCGCCAACCCCCTCGCACTCTCCACCCTCCCATTACCCACAGCCATGACCGCACTTCACAACACTCTCGAATCTATCTACGACACTCACCTCCCCAACCCCATCATCACCCCCCCACCTCCACACCTCTTTGACACCTACTCCCCCCACTCAGCAGGTATATACCACCTCCCCCCAAACCCAACTCACCCTCTCACGTACCCCCTCCCGGAACGCGTGCATCTAACTTACCCCCCAACCAGCGGTACCCTTGCTTGGAACTGGCAGGACTTTGTATACACAGACGGCTCGAAAAAAGGAAGCTCGTCCCCCCTCGGAGCAGCAGCTACCCACCCCGCCTCGGACACTAAAATCAAAATCATGGTGACCTCTACCCCTCCCTCACACACAATAAATCGCGCTGAATTAGCTGGCATAGATATAGGCCTCCAACTTGGCCGCACCCACCTCCTCACAGACAGTGCGTGCTCCCTCCGCCTCATACAAGGATACTTAAACTGCCCTTCCGCTTACAGACACAACATTCACCGCGACACCCTCTTATCCATCACACACACCCTTAAAACCCGCTGCGATGCAGGCATCCGTACACACCTCGGCAAAATCAAAGCCCACAACCACTCCCTAGGCAACGACCTCGCAGACACCCTCGCCAACCTAGTCGCGGATGGTCACCCACCCGACACTACATACACCACAGGTTAAGAGGTCACGATAGGCCACTGGACCTGGCCATACACCCTCATTCCATAAACCCTAGGAGACCCCATACCCTACAGATACACCAACCTCAAAGCTGACGCACACACCTACAACACCAAACACACACACACACACCTCTCTCGCAAACAACCAAACACGGAGCCCTCCTCGCCCGCGCCGCGAAGGACGGCGCCGATTTCTCTTACCACAAAAAGCACTCAACCCTCACAAAGCGAGAATTCATGTGGGGAGTCCACAACACCCGCCTACTCACTCACAACCCCACCCTGCGCTGCCCCCTATGTGGCCAATTCACTAGCAACGGCCACATGGCCGGTAACTGCCCCACCATGTCTGGCCTAAGACAGGACCGACACAACAGCGCGCTGCAACTCCTACTCTCCCTATTGGAGCGCCACAACGGAGGACGCTGGGAAACCATCACCGCAGACTTCGGTAACAAACCCATAAAATCCTTTGCTCCCCCCTCTCCTGCCCACACTCCACTTGACTGTCACCCACCCCACCCTACCCACATGCCCACCCGCCTTGTTGATGCTGACGAAGGTCTCTCACCCGACTCCCTAACCTCGTGTCCCGCCATCCTCCCACCTGAGATTCTCCCCCCCGCGCTACGACCCCCCGCACACAAACCCGACTTTATCCGCCTCCTCGAACCTCGATTCGTTGGCCACACAAACGGTCGCCGCCGTTACACATCCATAAAAAAGATTCAGATAGGGGAATGGAAGTACTGCACGGACAATAACCTCTCTTACACAGCTAACCTCATACGTGCCAAGTACACACCCCTTGCAAACGCCATCCGCAGCCACTGGCCAGGCACAGTGGTTGACATCCTTCCCATCGTCATGAGCCGCACATGTACACCGCACTCCTCCACCATCACGAGTCTCACCTCCCTACTCACCGCCCGCACCGACCCTCCTGATAAATTCGTCTCCAAAGCACGCCTCGACACGTCTCGCATCCTTGCACAACTCCACACGCATACTGTCTAATGGCTGCATCACTTCCTACTCATATACCGCATCAAGTCCCGCACGACCTCCCGCCGCACCTCCGCACATTGCCCCTTCGCACGACCCTAAATGCACGCAGCCCTCGCCTCTTCTTGCACACCTCCCCGGGGGGGAGTAAAACCCCCGACCCTCATTGGAGAGGTTGGATTTAGGTGGTTAACGGTCTAGCCCTGACTTGTAAGTTCCCTGTATGGCATAGTTGGGAGGGCCCAGAGACGGCAGCCGACGCATCCGGCTTTTTGGTAGAAACCGGCGCATACGGTACATGTTGTAAACAATTTCAATTTCAATTTCAAGCCCAACGTTACCACTCACATCGACACAAGTAGTGACAGCAGAAAAACATTAGTCTGAGCAAAGTCTGAAGCGGCAACAACACATTAATAGTAGCAACAACAATAGCACTAGACTGGGCACATACAACAAATGAAACAGCAACAACAACAATAGCAAGAAGCCAACAATAACAGAGCCGGCAATAAATGCTACGGCATCAAAAGCAATAACAACAAGGGCAACAACTGCAACACTATCTCAGAGTCACCGCCAATGATACCCACCGCAACAGCAAGCAATAGCATCATGAGGAAATGCAGCTTAAAAAACAAAACACGAACAACAACAAAAACATGTTGAGCAGATAGGGTTGCACTATCACACACACAAGCAACATGAAAAAGTGTAAGCAACGGCATTCGCAACACCACCACTACCAGCAACTGAAATATCATCAACAATAAAAGTAGCAACCAAAAAAACAGCGGCATTAAGATAAGCATGCAATTTCTATAGCAACTATGTAATGCGACCATATGAAAGGAGGTTATTGTGCATGCCTGAGCACACATTGCATGCAAGAAGAGAAAATATCAGAAAGCAAAATTGTTCAAAGTCTATGTATTGGTGTTTCTAGGCGTCTGCCCATCCCCCCTCTACCCCGCTACCTCTTCTATATTGTTGTGAGCTCGTCGCGCTATTCGCATGTCCTTTCGGCTTCGCGCCGGCTCACTCGGTGATCGAGAATCGGCTTGTGTAGCACCAACACATAATGCGCCCGCCGACGCATAAATAGCTACGCTCTACGCCCCTAGCAACCCCACAAATCCCATTAACAACGCCTCTGATATTTTTTCCATGTCCTAGCCCGATTTGTTTGTTGCCCAGGCACGCGTGATTTGAATTCAGCCGTAAAATCAGCAGGAAGCGGGAGGGCGATAATACCATGTGGAGAGGCTTGCTACCGTGCGACTCGATTTGTACTTGTCAAAACCATAATTCGTGTCGTCGAAACGGCTACCATATCGTGCCTTGAAACAACTTTCACGCGTCCTCAAGTGCCCCGAGCTTGCTGGGCACCCTCTCGTCATGGTATTTGTTGTTGTTGTCGGCATGACCGCTTCGCCGCGGGACAACAAGTGGAGGAAGAAGAGCATACCGCACAATTGCAGTCCATAGCGGCAACAACAGCCCTAGCTGGCATATTGTCGTGTGTAGAACTTAGTGGTGAGAAGCCATTAAGTGACATCCATTCTTTCCCGGTGCGCCGGTAAAGCGCACGCATAGTACGCGAAAGGTCGCGGGTTCGAAACCCGGTGAGTCCGATCTTTATATTTAGGCGTGTGACGGCCCAAGAAAAACCGCCACCTTCCACAATATACTTGACCGCGCGGTGAGAAATGAAATGCCTTTCTCGACCTTACATACACGGTACTCCGCGACCATCCCTTCCTCATATGGCGGTTAAAGCTTAGCGAGCGCCGCGTCTGTGGGTGAAAGTGGTTGGAGCGGAAAACAAATAAAAGCCCGCATGGTATGTATCATCGCCCTGCGCAAAAATACATAATATTACACCTTCCGACGCAATATTAACTCCGCTAGAAGCCGCACCCGACATATGCTTATCCCTTAACATGACTCTAGGGCGATGGGTGTGGGTTTTGACAAGGAATTTTATATGAAGTGGGTATGTGAGGTAACGTGTCCACGGGAGTGAATTGCGCATCGGCGCGTACAAAACACGCGCACTTTTAGGGGTTTGACTACGATGTCTTAGACATTGCGGCAGCGCATGCTATTCGGCCGGCGCGGCAACGCATGATATTCGGCCGGTATGGGGCATTGCGGCAGCGCAATCGACCGGGCAGCGCGTGTGGGGGAGACATACCGGGCAGCCGAGGTGCCGCGCGGAGCACCACCCTAAAAAGCCGACAATACGTGTATTAACTGTCGACCGGCGTTGCATCACGCCGGGATGGCGGATGGCCGGGATGGGGCGTTGCGGCAGCGCCGCCGGGATGGCAGTCGACCGGGATGGGGCGTTGCGGCAGCGAAGCCGGGATAGCGGGCGCGCATGACTTTCGGCCGGGCAGCCGAGGTGCCGGGCGGAACAACTGCTCGAGCAAGAGGCAGCCGGCCGAGTTGCAAGGCGGAGCAGCAGCCCCGGCCGTGTACCGGCCTTATGGGAACTATGGAATACCGGAAAGGGCGCGGAACACGGCTCGTCATGTTCACGGCCCCCGAGCCATGTACTTGCCGAGCCGTGTTCCTACTAGCAGTGTACTATTTTCTTATTGGAATATTGTCTTCCTCTTCCTCGGGCTTAGGCATGTGGGGTTTTTTCCCTCCTTACTCCTTTTCGTTTGGCGGTTTCCAGTGCCTTTTCTTTTGTAGACATTATCCTAATATAGGCTTGAAATATCCCGCGAGGGACAAGGAGGCATGCAATAGCATCGGCACTGCCCTCCTTCATAGCATCGCGGAGATAGGAGCCCAAAGCACCAAAGTATCAAGAGCATCGCGGAATGAAAAGCACGATAAAAATGAAGGAAGTACTACCAAAGTACCAAAGTATCCTTACTCCGCCCCAAATTTTCCATTTTCTTTGTATTGACAAATACATATATCGCTCCCCAATTAACAAATAATGGAAAAAGAAAGTGCTATTCACAAAAGAAAATGCTATTTCTCCGCCGCCGCCGCCGCCGCATGCGCGTGTGCGGCTGAGCTTGGCTCGGGAGCCTGCGAGCACGGAAGCGGTAGGAGTGACGCATGTCCGTCAATTCGTGTATACTTCTGTCTCTGCGCTATCTCCTACGCTTTGGCATCGCGCGGTACCCATACGTACTGTTTTCTTTTTCATAGTCCGCGGTCACTCGGCGTCACCGGCTCCTCGGTGCGTTTTATTTGTACTATCGCTTGCATGACCCCTCCCGGGATCTTTTATCCGTCGCTCGATCCGGGGCCGGGTACAACTGTTCGTACTGTCCCTATTCTCGGTATCCTCGAGATTGTTGGCCGCTAACAGTAACGCTACAACATTTAACAGCGCGTGGTCATCCCCCTTCAAGGCTCAAGGCATCGGCGCGCGACATCTCCATCCTTGTACGTGTACTACAGCTTCAGTACTTCTCTCAGCCCGCCAACTTCATTTCAATCGCTACCCGTACTCGGAGCCAGCTATTCGCAATGTCATCCTTTATTGCTTAGCGCACCACTACATGTACGGGGCTGCATCACGTAGCTTCCATTCGACTCGTATACGGCGATTGGTACGCGGGTGTAAACTCGCTTTTTTACTTGTTCGCGAGCGTCTCCATCGCAGGCTTCAAGGCTCCCCACTACAAACAACGCGAGGCTAGAGGCGCGAAGGACCGGCATCGAGGAGCCCACCACGTCGGCGACGAATCTTCACTCCATGGCACGCCACAACGCCACCTCGGGCGACCTCCGGCATAGTTCAAGCCACATACCCCCCCCCCCCTCTCCGACCCCGCGTGCTCTACTTATTTTAGGACGCGACACATATGCCACCCCGGACGGCCGCCGCGGCGACCCGGCCGGGACATAACCATCGGTGACCTCCACCGCCACCTTTAGGCCGGTCGCCCGGCTGCGGCTCCGGGTCGCGCCCTATGCCCCCCACCCCGGGTGACCTTCCCACATCATCACCTACTGCTCAAGCACCTTCCCACGCCTTACGACCTGGGAATACTTCGTCTCAGTTTTTATACCATTGTCGTGCGGAAGTCGATTTGTAGGTTTTCCGTTCCGCCGGAACGGAATTCAGCTGAATTCAGCCAAACATTGTTCCGAGGGTAACGGAACATTCTTCCGGCGGAACTGAATTCTGTTCTGCCGGAGCGGTACGGAATTCCCATTCAAGTATTCCTTTCCGATTGACCCGGAATTCCCTTCCGTCCCGGTGTTCCGGTGCCCGCTATCTACCGGAACACCCCCGGAATATGTGAATCCAATGGCCATGGTTGTTCAAAATGATTGAGTATTGAAGATACTGTATGTAAGACAAGGGAATGTCGGAATTTGATGGCAAAAAGTGGTGTTTATTGATTACATTGTAAGGCTAGGGATCAACCATCGATACGTCGTCGATAGTATCATCATCACTCGCTGATTGTCGCATCGATGTGATAGGTTGCGACATCAACATCGACACGATGGCAGTAGTGCTAGTATAAATGCCATCAATTATAAAAACAATTGGAAAATATTTATTATCAAAGCCCGATGCATCGATGTATCGTCCCAAATATCGATACATCGGCGATAACATCGGCTTAATAATGTGCCATCGATGTCAACATCCCAAACTATCAACACCATCAAAATCGACAATCCAAGACATAAATACTATCAACATCGATGTTTCAAAATATCATTACCATCAACATCGTCAAAATTCACATGATCCCTAGCCTTATTACATTGCTTGTCCCCTTTCTCTCCCGACCATCAAGGCGTACTACAATAATATTAGCACCTACGCACTCCCTACTCTGTCGAATACTCTTCAACGCAACTCACAATGTAGTCAGCATACGCAATATATACCGACGCGATGGAATCTCCTTGCTCCGGCACCTTTGCCTCGCACATAATAATTGCCATCAACATGGCTTCTGGTAGCTCCGATATGGCGTGGACGTCAGCATCAAGGGTCGCCCTGTATGTTTGTCCTTCAAGTTTCGGGACAGCATATCAACGCGCATAAAAAGCTCGTCATTATCAACGTCTAGGTCTTCACCGAGCACGATGGGGTTAGTGTCTTGCTGCGTGTTGCCACCGCGTGATGGCTTGGAGGACGGGGTTAGAACCCGGGAGTCTGTCATTTTGTCCATAATAGGAGACGCTATAGGCACTGACGATGACGGCGGCGGTGGTTGCGGCACGTCCATTCTCACCTCGGCATTAGTTGCATCCACTCCCGTCGAGCATTCCAAAACTTCGCCGTCGGCAGCTGAAGTGAGGTCCACATCTTCAAGTACCTCGCTCATGGTGACTTGAATAGGTCGGAGGAACAAGGCGACAAGGACTTGGGGAGTGGTAAGGGTGTCGGCGGTCGAGATGTCTCGGGTATGGTGTAAAGTGTGAAGTGTCAATTGCAAACAAGCTTATCCCCCAAACACCTTCCTTATGTCGCGAGTGATAAAATGTGCTTAGCAACATAGGACTTGGAAGAAGTCACACATTAATATCTGTACATCGAAACGGTATATTATCCAACCTACCAAGTGTAGTGTATTACCTAGTACTTGTTCGTACACCGCCAGATTCAAAAGGTGAACGGCTATCACATACTTCTCGCCGGATATTGCCTGTTCTAGGAACAAACAACGAGTATGCAAAGTTTCATTAGGGATAAAATATTTCTAGGAGCACTTCCGGGGGTCGACTTCCGGCCCTTTCCGAGAGTTATTCCGGCGGAACGGAAGTATACGGAGTTCCGGTGTTCCATCGAAAGTGACCGGAACGGAACTTTGTTCAGCACAACAATGGTTTTTACCCCCCGCTCCCACAATGCGCTCCCCCGCTCCTTTCACGCCCGACAATTGCCTCGTAGTGGATGCCGATCGCCACCTTCTCGCGCCGTGCATTTTTACGGACGGTACTTTTGGAGCGGTGGCCTTAGTAGACGCCAACATTCTCGTTTTCACCGCAATACTACGCCCTCCCAGCCGCCGGCACGCGTTGCTTTGCTTCCGCGCGGTCGGCCGTCCCCGGTGCATCCCCAGTCCTTGCCCCCCGCCGTCCAATAGTGCCTTGACCATGGGCCCAACGCCTTCTTCAAGTACCACTTCCATTCTTTCCGATCTAGTACGTCCTCGAATTGCGCCCCCCCTTTTGTGGTACGCCTTGTCATGCCGATATTCGAGGAGCTTATCGGTTGCGTGTTGTCTTTCCGTGGTAGGGCCACCCAAGCGGCTAGGGCGGCGTTGCCTTTGTTTCCGCGCTTATTTTTGCGCCCCATGGCTGATTTCACTTTTGCGGGGCATCTACCCCCTGACCCGGTCGCTGATTACCGTGACAACCGCTTAGCCCAGTGGGTGTTTTGATATCTCGGTACATTGTTCTCCGCTTCTCGCGCTCACGCATCCCTTACCAATGGGCGGACACCGCCACCTACCTCACTTCCGAGGGCCGGTAACGACCCCATTTCCACTTTGCAGCCCTTTCACAACGGTGCCTCGGGCAAGGTAGCCAACGGGCGGCTAGTCTAGCTACGGTTGGGGAGTACCGTTGCTCTATGGAGGCCCTAAACTCCAACCCCGTTGCAAGTGGTCGTGGGGTGCACGAGGAACTGTTACGATTGCACCCACAATATGATGACGACCTCGCGAACGTGTTGCCGGATCCCTTCTCCCTCCCTCGTATCAAGCTCCATGCCTCGAAAGTTGATATTATGGAGGTCGTTGCTAGATGCCCTCGAAAGTCTAGTGCTCATGTCGTTGGTTGGAGGTTTCGGAATTGGGTTCCCCTTGCAATCTCACCGGTTTAGCCGAAGCCGTTGTGAACATAGAGGTTCCACTATGCGCTGCCTAATTCCTCGCATGTGCAAGACTTATCCCGCTAGACAAGCTTGACCTCGAACAACGGCGCGCACAACAACAAGAATTTGGACACAAACATATGAAGTTGCGCCCGATTAGAATTGGCTCCGTTTTAGTTTGTTTCGCGAATCACGCTATGTTCGCCGTAATTGGTGACAAAGTGTCTCAATGGTTGGCTGCTCGGCACCAATTTGGGGTCGGCGTCCGCGGCGGGGTTGAAATCGTACAAGTCATGGTTCGAGCCGCGCTTTACGCCTCACTGAACTGGGCGGACATGCAAGGCGACGCATCCAACGCGTTCAACGAGTTCTTGCGGCGTCCCTTATTTGAGCAATTGTCTGCAAGTTCCACGATTCGACCGTTGCTCCGCGTCGCTACTATGTTGTATGGCCGTCCATCCACCTTATACGTTTACGACTAATAAAATGCTCACGGCCCGGCTATGCGTATCCGCAGTACCCGTGGAGTCCATCAAGGTTGCGTTCTCGGAGCCATGTTCTTCGCAATATTTGCCTCCCGGGTATACAAACAATTGGCTGCGATTTCCCCGAACGAATCCGTTATCTGCGGTTATTCCGACGATGGTCACTCCCCGGAACCCTATGCGCCTCTTGTGGCTATTGGCGACGCTATGCCGGAGGCGTGTGCGAGCGTCGGCCTCACAGTAATCCTCCGCAAAAACTGTATGTATTCCCCTTTGGGTGTCGGTGATGCTTTCGGTAACTTACCCAACGGCCACATCATGCGGGGAGCACATGTCTCCACAGAAGGGACGAAAGTATTGGGGAGACCAGTGGGTACATCCGACTTGTCGTGACGTGTTCAAAACGACCTCAAGCAAGTTTGAGGCATTTGGAGAACGTCTAAGGGGTTTAGCGGCTCACCGGCACTCTCACATTGCGCGTCGTATCCATCAACATTGTAACCGCCGCTTCGGACACTTTGCCCGTACGGTCCCCCTGCGGTCTTGGCAGTGGCGAGGGCTATGGTGAAACCGTGGTGACCTTCCTCGAGCGCGCTGACAATGCTACCCAAAATGTGGCAGCTGGGAAATAGGGCTTTCCCGCAGCTAGCCTACCCCGCAACAATCGCTCTGAGATGTCCCATACGTTTCGAAGGCATGGGGGTGGGAGACTTGGTTGCCTTGGCGGATGCGGCCCATGTTGGAGCGGCCGGTTTGGCAGTGGGCTATCCTATCCGTTTCCTTACTACGCAAGATGCTCGCGTGCGCGGGGATTCCCACGACGAAGTTCCGATGGAGCCGACCATGTTTGGACGGTTAACGACTGCTATGACCACAGCGGTGTCCCGAAGGCATGGTACACCGGACGGAGACGACGGCAACAACGAACCCATGTGGTCGTTAGAACTCGCTTCGTCGTCGGCGCGCTAAGATGCCGCGTGCGGTTCTCACGCTCTCGCCGAGTCCGAACCCTTGATAGCTTCAACCTTAGCGATGCTTCCACTGCAACTTTTAATGGTTGCTCGCGCACGGGCAGATTGCTCGGTCCCTTAATGGCCTACCCTCGCTCGTACCCCTTTCTTCGTTTGCCACGGACATATTTCCAAAGCTACAAGCCGACATCAGTGAGCGCGTCAATTTGCTTCGCTTCGCGAAGCTCGCTCCCACGCTTTCCTACCGCGCTCGGCAAGAGTCTAGGCGTTTTGCATATCGTCTCGGCCACGGCTCCCATGCGTTTTTGGCTTTGGACCCGCCCATTCTGAGTCGCCTTGGTGACCTCCGTGACAAGTTCTTTGAGCGCTACGACGCAGTTTTCCGCGTCGCGGTATGTCGCATCTTCGGCCTACCCTCATCCCGCATCCTCTCCACTCTACGCCCGCCCGCCCCCCCCCCCCCCCACTGTTTGTGCTTCTTGCCATCTCTCGGTTCTAGCAATGCGGGGTGCGTTCGCGTCGGCGGTTGTTGACATGTCGGATGATGTTCACATGTTGACATGTCGGATGATGCGAAGGCCACTGCTTTTGGTGACCATTCGCCTCGATGCGGCGGAGATGCTTGGGTCCACACCGCTCACTCTTGGTCGGTGACAACCCTTGCGGAAGTCATCTCCAAGGTTCGTGGCGCACTCGGGGTTGGCGTCGAGGTTCTCACAGCTCCCAGGATGTTAATTTGAAATCAAACAATTTGAAATTGTTTACAACATGTACCGGGTGAAACCGGCTGCTGTCTCTACGCCCTCATTGTTGTGCCTATATATGACTCATTTGGTAGGGGCTAGACCGTGAACCACTAATCCCAACCTCTCCATTGCGAGTAGCGATACCGTCTAAAACATACACATAAACATGTATTTATTATTTTCTGATTCTATATGTATTTTGTTTTGCATACAGTATGCAAAAAAAGTGTCGCTATTCTCCACTATACGCGGCCTGCTCCAGCCCGTATCAGGCGGGGAGGCTGATCTGTTAGGTTGGTCACCTAGTGCATGTCGAGTCGGACTTGCCTGACCTCAGCTTCTGTGCGACTCCGGTCCTGCCGGAGTTGAGGGGAAAATCAAGCGAAAATCTCCCGCGCTCATGTCGTCGAAGGTCCCTACTCGAGCCTTGCACATCCTCGTCCGAGATATTAGTTGCTCCTCCCGTCGCAGCTCGCCACCTAGCTTAGTCTTCTTTCCTCCTTCGGGGGTTGGGAAGAGAATATAACTAGGCCGCAGATGGTGTCCGGCTGACTCTTCTGCCCCCGAGCCAGATTTTCTCATGTCCTTTGACCTTTCGCCGCATGTTTCAATCACCTATTTGATCGCGCTATGGCCGTCCGTGCCCCCCCCCCCCTTGGTGGTTTACGTTGTTAGGGGGCCGCCTTTACGATCAGTGTGTCGTTACGATAACTCTAGGCACACTGCTTGACACAGCATGTCGATAACCGGGTACTGACTAGGGGAGGGGTTGGTAAAACACATGGATCGAGTCGCCGTTCCTCAGAAGATGGTGGGTAAGGAAATGCTTTCCCCAAAAAATCCCCCGTGCCGGGTTTTTCCGGCGGCGGATGATCTGGAGGACCTCCGCCGCCAGAATGTGCCGCTCCTCCGGCTGCGCCCCACCTCCGTCCTGCGTAGCTTCGAGCCTCGCCCCCATGGGAGACTTAAAACTCGCAAGGCTGGCGACTGCTAGCGAGCGCCGTGCCCTAGCGCTACTTCCCAGCTGTCCGCCGTCAGCCCCAACACCCTCGTCCCACCGCTGATTCGTCCGTACCCTTTTTCGTCAAAAAACATTTCGCAAATGCCGCCCCGACCCTTCGTCGGAAGAATATTTGCGAGTATTTAGTCGCGGAAACGACATATCGGACTGGCCGAGCGGGAGATCCCTGTGCCGGTGTACAACTATTACGCTTTTCCAAAACCTTCCGTACATGGCTTTTCGATAGCTCTTTATCCCGCGGATCGCAGCTGCCGGTACCTCGTTTAGCCTCCTACCGTGCCAAGCATGGCACGGCTACAAGGTTACCAGCGCCCACCGCGTGGAGGTAGATGTAGGTGCCGACGGGCCTAAGAGCGCACCCCTCTCCGGGGCCGCCGCCACTGCGCCGCCGGCGGGCGCCCCACAATGTTAGTTAAACTCCCCAACGGCAATGACGGCCTACCTGCGGATGTGGGTGTCTTGCACTATCACGGCATCCGAGGCTCAGAATTTGCCCTTGATGCCATGGTTTTCTGGTTTGTTCGGCGTTTCTAGCCCCGCCCGTCTCCTAAAGTCGCTCTACACCGTGCTGAGAAGACCAAGTTCGAGACGTACTCGGAGGGGGTGAGGAGTCGCCCCGACATCCGCTTCATTCCCTTTGCAGTCACGGATTTTGGTACTATATCGGAGTCCACGCCACGGCATTCTTGACGGAGTTGGCCAAGCAGGCAGCCGCCTCTAAAGGGATGCATGTGGGCAAGTTGTTGACTTCCTAGCGCTGAAAGATTTCTTTCGCCGTCCATGCTAATCACGTGGACAACGCCTTGCGCGGTTTGTCCGCCGCCGCAGACGGTGTAGAGGCCGCTTCTTCATCGGCGGGATGCTTGTTCATGCCACGGCGCTCTTCAACCGCGCCATGGGCCGCAAGCGTCCCCGTGCTTTCTCGAGCGGCGCGTGAGGCGCCGCTTATCGCCTCCACGTGTTGCATTCTCCGTGTTGCCTAGGAAGTTCCTTAGTTTGATATGCTAGTTTTGTGCACAATATAGTAGTGCTTCCTTTGCCGTGCTTGGGATTCCGTGATCCTCTTGTCACTCTTGCCCTTTTGTTTTCCCTCCCATTTTCCATGTCCGTGCTCATGTTGCTCTTCTTGTAATCCATTATTTTCAAATACTGATTATGATATGAAAAATATATTGCGACGTACGTACATACGTGTTGCAATTTCAACGTTGCCTATAAAGGAGTTTCCTAAAGGTTTACTCGGCTAGGTTTGTGCACAGTCTATACCCGCAAGGAAATACCTTCTCCAACAGTGTATATGCAAGTCCCCTTTCATGCGAGTGTATCATCGCATTTCGTAGACGATGGTATATATAAACGGCGCTCATTAATGGCGGGCAACACCTACCTCTCCGATATGATCCTTAGCTAGCCCGATCATACCTCCCCAACTAGACTTGAAGCATGGGCATATATTTTCCGGACACCACCTTGGGTCCGAACACACATGCTCGAAAGCATGCGGCCGCATTCCGAAACCATCTCCCGACTGCACCCTTACAACAATCACACTTAAAAAGCGTCAGCCTCATCCCGAACACTACTCCCCGACAACACCATGAGCCCAATAAATACACATGCCATGTGGCTCCTCAGACTTATTACATATAATATACTTGCTCGAAACTACCACCAACCATCTACTGCTAGATCACAATTCCTCGGCATCACCACAAACTCAATCACAACCCCTAGATTGTACCCCCACCCCGAATACAGCTCTTGGCCAATCAATAATCTCAACCCAACCACACCTACCCGACACCATCCTAAGCTCAATCACACCTAAAATGTATGGAGACCACCCATGCATGACCCGAATAATCCTTCCCAACAACACCCCAAGCCCACACACACCTCCCCGTCCCCCGACAACAACTAAAAGCCGATATCTCCTCCATGTCACCATCACACCATCCCACGCCCGACTACGCGTACTCGACGGCACCATGAGCCCGACCACACCTCCCTAATAATAAACCCTTCGCCGGAGGACAACTACCCCATTAAGCCCTAATGCGCCCGAACACATACAACCCCCAATAGCAACTCGATCTCAATCACACCTCCCCGACACTACACCCCGCCCGAGCACGCCTCCTCGACGGCACAACTCCGGGATAAAACCGTAAGCCGAAACACAACTTCCATAGTGAACCTCATACATGAACACACCTCCCCGGTAGCACCATTCGCCACACCTCCCCGACACAGCCTCAAGCATTAATTCGCTGATTGGCAACAACTCGAGCCCAAGTACGCCTCCCCGACACCACCTTGTGCTTCCCTTTGCCGTGCTTTGGATTCCGCGATCCTCTTGTCACCCTGGCCCTTTTGGTTCCCCTCCCTTTTGTAACTAAATAATTTCTTACAAGAAAAAGCAGTGGAGGCCACCAAGCAAAAAGAAGAAAAGAGGAAAAAACAAAAAACCTAAGCCCGAGGAACAGGAAGGCATGCCCTCCCTTTTGTCCTGTCCATATGTTCGTGACGTACATATCTGTACTGGGTACTCGCTACTGCTACGATTATTGGGAGAGTACGGGTACGTTGATAACGCGACGAGCGCGCCATAAAAAAAAAACATATTGTACCCGTATAATAATATGCACCCGTAATAATAATGATTTTTAATTCGGTCCAAATGAGCTCCGAAATGTACTATTGATTAGTACGTATGAAGAATCTCTCGTATTCTTGTAAGAAAATGTCTTTTACACAAAAGAATCTCTCTTATTATTAATCATCTCTAGACAGAAAAAATCAGCGCGTGCCTCGCTGTAAATGTTCCCCGAACAGGGTACGGTTCCTCACACCGGTTGCGCCCCGCCAGCTGCTCACGTGGAAGACTGTCTCTGCCAATGCCCGCTACTCAAGGGGTTTCCCCGCGTGACCACAGCCTAACTTGGCACAGTCCTTACGCTGATAATTGAGCTCTCGGCTCATCTACATTCGTCGGTCTCACCAGGGCTGTCTCTATAAAGCGAGTTATACAGCCACCCTCCCCTTTCTTGAAGCACGTTTTAGCTCCAGTCAAATAATATCTCATTTGTATATGGCGGACCCGCTCACTCTCATGGCTGAGGTTGCTGGTGACAGCGCGCCCCCAGCTCCACGCCCCTTTGTGAAGGGCGTCGGAATGCCTCTATCAACGAGTCCATTGGCGCATGCACCTCCGAAAAAGCGTTTGGGTGGCGGTTCAGGGGGTTCCGCTGCAAGCGACGACCAGGGGTTGGCGGTGAACAACTTTACCGCCGGGGGTTCCACTGGCGAGGAGCACGCGGACATGGTGCCGAAGACGGGAGGCTCAGCCGTCAGGAAGTCTGCAGCTCGTGCGTCACACCCCCACCTTCAATTTTCATGAATGTCTCTCTCGCTTTCATTGTTGAATCATACCTATCCTGCACCTGTTTCGGAGTCTGTGTTGGTCGAGCATCAGTCAAGTGTCTCCCTCGGATACCTAAACATACAAATGGTGTACGGAGTATTGCACCCCCCCCTCCTCGCGCGCGCCCCCCCCTTCCCGCGCGCGCGCCTTTCCGGGTATAAGCTATAGCCGAATTAGCCTGTTCCAGCTCGATTCTCATCGCTGTATTCGTGTGTGCATATTTCTAAAATGTATTCTTGCCGGCTCAGGTGGTCGAGTGGTCGGTGCTCTCCGTTGCAAAGTTCTTGGCTGCACCGCCGATCTCGAGGCCCAGCGAGAGTTCAACCAGCGACACCGCCTGTGCGATGAGCACCAGCGCGCTCTGGTTTTAGAAATGCCCAATGGAAAGAAAAGATTCTGCCAGCAGTGTAACAGGCTGCATCCAGTGGATTCGTTTGACGGCGACAAGCGTGGCTGCCGCGTCCGCCTCGAGCGCCATAACCGCAGGTACCCCCCCTTTCATATATATACAAAATGAATAATAGTAAAAATAGATTTGTCTCACTCTCACGTGCGCCCAAGTTCATTAATGCTTATCTATTGTCAATCGACTCTCACCTCTTGGCTGAGAGCAACTACTTGGTCGGCTTGATTATATTGTGTTACCTACCGTTCGCTGTCAGGCGTCGCGTGCGGAAGATGATCAGCAAGCAGCAAAAGTCTCCGTCGAGCCCGCCAGCGGCGGCGGATGGCAGTCCGGAGGCCGGAGAGGGGAGCAGGGCGCGACGGGTGGTTCCGGACGAAGGGGCAGCCGGTGCGTATCTCGGCGACGTGTCTCCGGCAGGGAAGCGTGCTCGCATACTCCCTATAGGCAACAGGGACGACGGCTCCCCGCGTCGACCTTCCGGCGATGATGTGCTCCCCACTTCGTTCGGAGCACGCGATGGCGACCCTATGTCCCACGCCGCCCGTGGACTGTTCGAGCAGCTTCACGGAAGCAGTGCTTGGATGTCACACGGAATGATGGCGCCGGGCATGCTGGGTGGGCCTAGGCTTCCACCCCCCGGCATGGATATGCGACGAGCTTCGCCGACCTCCCCAGCCGCGCCTCCTGTCTCCCGCTCCTTTGGAGCCTCTGCTTCTGGTGCGCTGCCAGAGGTACGACCGTGTCCTGTCAGTCTGATGAGCTTCACTGTCTTGGGTCGTACTGCAATTTTCTAAAATTATGGTGTTGCTGGTGCCACCTGCGCTGTCAATGGAGCAGGTGATGTCGCATTCGAGGGCCCCTCCCGGTGCGTTTCTCCCGGGCGCCTACCCCCATGACAGAGCCGCCCCCCCTGACAGCTCCGCCTTGTATCAAGAGCTGCTGGCTGGTTACCAGCGGGATTTGGCTCGCCAGGCAGGATACCCACTGGACCGAGCCTCCCGTCAGGCTACCCTGGCAATGAAAATCCGCGACATCACGCCCGAGGCCCTGCCCCCCCACCTGCGCGATCAGCTCGTCATTTGGATGCGGGAGGACCCCGAGTCACTCATGGGTTACCTGCGCCCAGGCTGCGTCTTCCTCCTCGCCGACATTTCGCTCACTCCTGGCTCAAATGTGGACGAGGTAGTGTCCCGTTTGGCGTCAGGCATCCACTCTGCTGCGTCAGGTTCTCAGCCTTTCTGGAGCACCCACGACTTGGATATCGTGCTCCCGGGAAAGTGCATGACCATCCGCCAAGGCATGGTGAGCTGTGAGCCACGAGACTGCTCGACGCAGATTCTCTCGGTGTCGCATGTGGCAACGACAGGGGATGCGTTTTCGCTTGTCTGCAAGGGATGGAGCTCAAACTACTCCACATTATATGGCCGCAGCAACGGGCAGTTTTTCAGTCTCGCTATTGAGAGCGCTACCCCGATGAAGGGCTCTGACGCCACCTTACTGTCAACAAGGTATGTGCGCAAGTCTGTTGTCTGTCAACCGTGAAGGCAGTCCTATTGACAAACCGTCTTCCCCATATTAGTGGTTTACTTGATTAGTGTGTATGTTGTGTGTATGTACAGCATGTTGTCCGCTGTCGTTTGGGAAACAGCTTCAAACGAAGTCACGTGTACGTCTTTGCAACCTAAAACGTTTCGGGCACTTCAGAAAATCGAATCCAATCTCAAGTCAGGAAGTATAATTTTGGGGGTTGAATTCGGCTTAGGCCTTAGTACCACTGGTGGGTGCTGCTGGGATCAGTTGACCGACCATACCTTGCAGGAGCTTGCCGTGCTCCCTCTTCACCCGGTTATACTGCCATGCGCCATGTACATTGACAAATATAAGCATATGAGCCAGGGTTTGTAAGGATTCACACCTGTCCAACCCTAAATATATATTGGATATCGAAGATGAATACGCTGAATATTATGCCTCTTCACTCACTCATGTTGTCTGTCGACTGCGGCATAGAATGCCTGCTTGCATGGAGCTCGGTGTCCTGTCTCTGGAAATTGTGACCGAGGTGCCCGGCCAGCGTATGAAGATTAGTGAGGCGGTACCCGTCATGCTGACGGATAATGCGGAGATCGCAGAGGAGGTGTGCACTGTTGTGCGCCCAATGTCGCCATCGACAGCCTCACTGCTGTCGATACTCAAGGACGTGTCAACCCTGCTGCACAACCCAGAGGATTGTGCAGTGGAGACCTGTGTTAGCTTGGCCAAGCTGGCTGCAAGCCGCGGCTGGGGGTCTCTCCTGAACGAGGCAATGGATGCAAGCCTGGAGCACGTCACTGTGTTTGAGTTTCTGAAAATTTGCGAGGGAAACGGACATGGCCTGTTGACTATGGCGGTGCTGTCCAAGTCCGCTGATATTCTGAAGCAGGTGGGCCTCGACACATCTACACTATGTCATATGCTGAAATTCTGCAATTTCACACCCTTTTCACTCCCAGCTTTAGTCACTGCTGCTAAGCGAGGAATACTTGCTTCGCGTTCAGGTGCTGGCTATGCACCCCGACGAGGAGCAAGAGTTTTCGGACCATCTTTCATGCCAGGATGTGGACGATGGCATGAGTGCCCTGCACTGGGCAGCAGCCCAGTCGGATGGTATCGCCTTTGCCCAGCTGACGCAGCGCGCGCCCGAACAAGTTGAACGCATGATGACCGCCCTCAAAACCAAGCATGAGCTCACCCCGTCGGACCTGCTAGCTAAAGCGGACACAATCATCCCAGAGCAGCCGGCTGCAAGCTCATCCTCGAGCATGGCGTTTCAGTCTTCGCACTCCTACGATATGCTGCTCAAGGGTAGTATTGCTCTTGCTGCCGTCCTTGGCACAGCAGCCAGATTAGAAGGTGTCCACACTGGTTGGCTTGGCATCTTCATGCTTCTAGGAATAGTGGCAGCAACCGTCAGCATAGTACACAGGTACATTTTAGCCACCGTCCGTGCGGTGGCCTCTGATCTTTCGCTTCCTTCCCCCCTGGACTGCTCTGTGTCCCCCTGGATAACCTTCACCTCCCAGCTAGCCTCCTCCCAGTTTGCTAAGTACGTCGCCGCCAGGGGGAGCTCTGTCAACGTGATGACCATTGCAGGCGCCGTAGTGTCCATAATCCGCGTGCCATACCTTCGCAACGTGGAGTACGGCCAAAACGACGCGTTCGCGATGTTTTCTCGTGGTAGTAACGTGTTTGGCCTTGTCTTGTGTGTCTCTTTCATGACCTCAGCGGGTAAGGTGCCTGTGAGGCTGCTGCTGTCCCTCCTGGCTGTGCACTTTGGTGTCACTGTCATGATGCTTGGCTGGATTCCGCTCTCTATTGGCCTGTCGCTCGACGAACTCCCGGGGTACTCTGCCCCATTGGCAATGTCAGTTGCTTGTGCAGGCACCGCACTGGCCTCTTCCTTTAGCGCCCTAGAGACAACGGGCTGCATGTCCGTCTTGCCAGCGTTCCTTTTCGCATCTGTCTGCCTTCCAATGGTCTCTCTGGGTGTCAGGCAGACGTCCATCCTGTTGGGCCTGCTGCAGGCGCTTATGGTGGTTCCCGTGTGTTGGTTGGTGCACGCCAGTAGACGCGGCACCCAAATGCGCTCGTTCCTGAAGCAGCAGGCAAAGACGACTGGGTAGATTGTGGACGCAGTGATGCGCTGACCTACGTATCTCAAGCTTCCTTATGAACCTCCCAGAGAAGAACTGCGATTCGCTCCATGTTTCTCAAACGTCAACATTGCCCCCCCCCCCCCCCCCCCCCCCCTCCCCTCTTCTTTCTTCTGGCATGCTACTACGGTCAATGAGCTGAATGAGAAGTCCGTCACTCCGGTGAAGTCAATCTCATCGTTAGCGCGCTCATCATCCTTAGAGCTATTGCCTGAACGCCAAGCTCAGTGCTTTTAAACGTGTTAATTGTCTAGACTGTAAATATTGCAGTTTTGTCAGCTGCACCATTTGTGCATGAGCCGCTTTTTCCCTCCGATTTCAAGTTCCTTCATTCCATTCGGGGCTTTTTCAGTTTTCCTAATAATAATAAATAATATTTTGCAAGGAGTAATGCCGTAATTTCCTCGCTTACTACAATGTATCTACCATCGCTACAACTGTTGCGATAACTATCATACATAATAAATACAATTATGATATACGAAAAAATTCGCGAATGACATGTATCTGTAGTGCCTTGTTGTTGATGCATTATAATTCACGTCAAATGGGTCGCGCACAATTCTGCGTGGCATTACAACAACAGCGCCGCAACCAGGCTCGCCACCCTGACTACTTTGGCTTGTAATAATTCACTACATCTTCTGGAAACTGTGCGTTGATTTCCTGAATACAGTCCAGACTCCTAGCATCCAAGCCGGCCACGAGATCGAGTGCCTGGAGGCATGACCAAGAGCCTGGTTAGCAAGAGTCGCAGGTAAAGGTGAGGGCCATCGCAGCATTAAGCTCAGGACGTCGGAGTCACCTGGAGCCTCATGAGGGCGCCGCTGGTGACGAAAGAGCGCCTGGCAGCGACATCCTTGGGCAACAGGTCCACAAACGCCTGCAACACGTGGCGCTGGACGTCTGGCGGTGTGTCATGCTTCACCAAGGGTTCGAGATCCGTGTGTGATCGACACTCCTTTATGATGGCTTTCAAGGCACCCTTCAGCTTCGTCTTCGTTTCACCGTCTGCAGGTATTGACACCGCATGCATCCCATTCAGTGTGCACCATTTTCTGTATTAAGACTGTGGGGAGCGGGGGGGGAACAGTGAGCGGACACCATCCCACAGACGCAGAGTTCATCCGCACTATATAGGCGCACCGGGGCAGAGGCGGTAAACGGGCTCGAGGGCAACAAGCAACCCTTCCTGTGACATCTGCCCTGCGGTATCTTTTCCGTGGCTCGCGATTTGCTCCACTGTCCAGCCAGCTGCCCCCTTGACGACTGGGTCAGGGCAGTCAAGGGCCAAAATGAGCTGCCTGCTGGCGTCTGAGTCCAGCAGCTGCTTGGCCACCTTTGCATGCATTCCCGCAATGTGCCCCATTGACAGAATCGCCGCCACAGACGCGGCCCCCGCGGATGCCAGCTCCACGTTGCGTACAAGGCAGGTGCAGCCTCCACCCGACGCCACCACCTGTATCATACCCTCAGCATCAGCCGCAGAGTCTTTAAGCAACCCAGTCGACAGATGCCGGTGGGCGTGGGTTTGATACGGCCTCTCAGCATTCTATCTCGCCGCAGGGGGTGCGAATTCATCACCTGCGCCAGGTCTGGGGTGCGCCGTGATACTTCCTGGACTAGCGAGGCAGCAGCCAGTCGGGTGTGGGTGTGGTCCTCGTTGGTGAGGCACTGCAAGACAGTGGGCATGACGTTCTGCTCCACCACCAGCGCGGCTAGCTCCGTGCTGTGCTTTGCGACTTGACTGAGCATCTGAGGGCCATGTGAGGCAAATGCACGTTTCATCACCAGAGTAATCCACTTCTCCTCACAATTCCTCTCAGGGTGGTGGCTGATGAAGAGCATGAAGAGTATTTCACCTCACCTTGAGGCAGGCAGCCCGCAGAGTTGGTTTGGTACTGCGCGCGCCAAGTAACGAGGCAATGGCATGCAGCGCCTCCGACGTCACCACTCGCTGCGCCAGCCACTCATTGTGGTTGGCTGTGTTGGCCAGAAATAGAGCAATGCACGTGCGTATCGTCTGTGGCGCTGCGTCTTCTGGCATGTACAGGTGACTCACACATGTCCCTATGGTCGACTCATCAGCCACCTGCAAGCCCGTCATTGCCAGAAAAGGGCATCATATTTCATATGTTCCCACATCAAGTCCCTCCAGCCCCACTTACCCCTTCAGTACCCACGGCTAGCTATTTCCCCATCCAGTGATCCTTCCACTGTCTGTGCCGCCCGTGAAAGCAGCTAGTACGGCTCATAAATACCCAACACGTAAAAAGCATGCGAAGCACGGCGCTCCAGAAAAGCAATAACGGCAGCACGATTCCACGCCGCTACGCAGTGTCAAAGTGGAGGGAGTACCAAATCTGCGAAATCGGGGCCCTTCTCCACCAGCACGTCCAGAGTCTTGACAGCGGTTTCCTTCACCATCACGTCAAGCGTGCCAAGCTGCTTACGCACTGGCTCCAACACGCCGTGGTCAACAACGGACTGCGCACAGGAGCGGTCGTGCCTTGCAACGTTCTGTGTATGTACCAAAACACACATACGCAACCCCACACACAACCGTAGACATACTTGTCAGTCAAGCCCAGAAACAACAGCCACACTACAACAAGCGGCTTGCTGCACACGCACGAGATAGAACGAGTATTCTTCCCAATTGAGGTTCTCTGTTGTCTTCCACACGTGAAATGCACAACTACATGTATTCCCCATTGATTTGCAGCGTGCGTGTCTGGTATAATTACAGGTACCAGCCAATTGCAGCTGCGTGTGGGTGCACTACCCACCTGCAGTGCAGTGTTGGCCGCCGCGCGGATCTGCCGGTTCTGATGGCTCAGCGATGCTACCATCTCATCCAGGATGCCGCAGACACAGATCTCGTGAGAAGCCTCCGCATTCTGTCTGGCAAGCTCACCAAGCGCATTCAGCGACCCGATTTGAATGCCCATGATGGGATCTGCGCAACACAAGCCAGTCATTCAATTGGATTTGACGTTTGACATACCCCTTGCAGCCCTGATACACTGAGGTGTCTGTCCTTCTCGTTCCCCTCCACATCTCGATTGCACATTGCTTGAGCTTCTAGCCAGAGCAGCGACTGCCACTAGCGTTGTGTCAACTGCCCCTCCACCCCAAGCCCCCATTGACGCATGTAACTACCACTACATGATGCTGTTCTCAACTCGATGATCCTACTCGCCCCACTTTCACGACAACCGATTCGCTACCGTGAGGGCACTCAGCCAGTATCGATGGGCAACACAGACGAGAGAGGGGTGAGCACCTTTCACCAGCGGGCAGGTGAGAACAGATAGGAGGTCGTGGTCGACCAGAGCCGCCATGGTGGCACCCCCATCCTGCGCCGACAGGAAATCCTGCACCCCACAGTTCGAGGGTAGTATGAGCAATGGATTGAGCGGGTGAGTCTTGCATAGAGAACGCCGGAGTTGGGCGGGCTCATAGGGGGTTTTACCGTGACGGTGGAAACAAAGAGCTGCCGCGCTGCCTGGTATGCGTTCATCGCGGTGGTCACCTTGTGAGCTGCTCCACCATCCGCTGCAGCGGCTGACAAATTGCCAGGCATGGTGACTTGTCTGGCTATGTTTACTCTAGTGACGCCTTTGTTGTCCCTAAGACTGCCGAACGGGCGTATCTTGCTGCCACAGCAGTGTAGTGTCGCGCTCCTGTTGAGCACTGTTAAGGTTCAATACTCGGGATTGTTAATATGAAACGCCCCTAACCTCCGTGGTGAAAGACCAACCCCGTTTCCTAAAGTCTGGAGCTCGGTGGGGAGAACGAGGGCATATTTCGCGAGATGGTACAGATACCGCGCAGCCTGGTACTCGACTTAAACGACATCCGGCAGGGCAGTGGTCGACGACAAAAAATGATGTAGCTCACATGATATTAAGCATATTACCCGCTTTGCTCTGCTCCTATTTACGCGCCGGTCGTGGATGTCCCCAGCCCCGTCGCTGAGGGCAGCAGCGTGAACTGAAGAACAGGTTTATAAGTTTAGACTCTACACCGCTGCTGCACGTCGGACGTTGGACATGGCTTCCCTCATCAGCGACATGCCGCCGCTGCTGCTGCTTGCTGCTTTTTTTTTGCTTGCTGCTACCGCCGTACATTGATGCTAGCTGACTTTATGCTAGCTAGATTGATGCTAGATAGGATAGGGTAGTGCTCGAAAAACAATATCATCCCTACCGTATACATTGTACATGTATCTTGCTTACAAGAAGAACCAGATGAGCACGGACATGGAAAGTGGGAGGGGAAACAAGAGGGCAAGAGTGACAAGAGGATCACTAAAACCCTAAACCCTAAAACCCTGTATACATTGTACAGGGAAATAATAATTTACAAGTGCCCCGTAGTTCTTTTTGCCTGTCGTTCTTTGCATTTTTGTAATCATTTTCTTTGTAATTTATATACACTCTTCCCATAAAGTCCGTTACTAGCTGCACGTATTTAATTACCCGCCACGCACTGCCGCGATGGCCATGCAACTCGATTGGAGGCTAGAATAATGATTTTCGAACAGCACACCACGGCGCGTTGTTCACTGACGTGAGCACCTTTACCGGCACGCCCCAATCATTGTGGGCACCCACGTTGGATTTTCGGCCCATATTTTGCGGGCCGAAATTCGTGCGTGTGCAGGTTATGCACGCCTCTATTAGTGGCTCGGCACACGTAGTGTCGCGACAAGCCGGGAGACTACTCGACACTGGGTTCTCAACATGTTTGCACAATTGCACTAATATCCGCCGACTGTGTTGCGCCCGGCCGTCTACATAGCGGCGACACCGAGAATGGCATGTCGTGTGCACTGGTTTTTCTTGCCACGTGCCCGGAAATACCACCAAGGAGCACGGGCTGGGGGCCTATTAGGCTTGAGGGGCAGTTGACTTGGAGTGTAAGCACCCTGGCGCGCGGATCGTTGGCCTTAGAAACTTGCGCATCGCCGGGCGTGAAAAATGGCGGGGAGCTCTCAAAGTACCCTAGCACGGGCCTTCATCTCGCCGGCGGCAAAGAGCACGGCACCATGCCATCATGGGGCATGAAATGGTCAACGCCGTGAATAGAAGAGATATAGAGCGCTGATGGTTGAGCGTATTAGCGGAGCGGGTATGCGGGTACCACCTGTCTAGGGGTTGCTAGCCCCGCGCGAATGTGGCAGATTTTGAAACCCTAAAAGCTTTATTTGGCTGTACGAGGGCTTGGATGACATCGGACGGCGGATTTGACGCGAAAACCGGCCGGTAGTAAATATAAGTTGAAAACTTATATTTACTTGGGGGAAGGGCTTCCACTTGCAACTTAGTTTGCTCGAATCGGACATTGCTCGGCGAAGTTAGGCTTTTTTAAGCCTCCCAAGCTGTGGTTTTCCGGCCCCGAGCCCACCCACGTCAAGCATATTAACGGCACATGCCATCACACCCACGTGATCCCATGTTTGCGGACAACATGCTGGGATCATAAAAACCGCATGTTGTGTCGCCCATTTCGGGATTTTTTACGAGCCAAAGCGTCGCAAATCCGAATTCCGGGGCGCCCGAATCAGGGTATACACCGAAATCGGGGTTGGGCCGCAAACCCTAATACGTCATATCGTAGCCGTGACGGGCCCCATTTGTGCCCCGCTTCCCCCTTAGTCTTACCGTTAACACAAGTTTCGGCCCGCCTTTTCAACGAGCTAAAGTACAGTTAAACCCTAGAAACCCTACATGGTAAACACCCGCCCTACGCGAAAGGCCCTATTTCACTAGTAACGGACTTTATGGGAAGAGTGTAGACAAGCCTTATGTTTCTCACGATTCCATGGATGCCCACAGTCGTGATTCATACTTATTTCTCACACACAGACACAAAGATACAAAGACACACACACACACACACACACACACACACACACACACACACACACACACACACTCACGTACACTCACGTGCACACACACACACACACACACACACACACACAACCACACACACACACACACACACACTCACGCAGACACACACACACAAACACACACACACACACAAACACACACACACACACACACACACACACACAAACACACACACACACACACACACGCACACACACACACACACACACACTTTCTTCACTCTCAGTCTGTATGTCTTGTAATTACGCAAACACACCCTGTGTGTCTCACTCCATATTTTTGTAAACCCAGAAATAATGCTCCTGTACACATCGTAGCGATGCGCAGTAGTTAAAGACGTATCCTTATCCCAATCCCAATGAGTGCCTGTACACCAAGTCGATCTTTTTTCATAATGAAAATATCGCATTTGTACAGGTAGTATTCAAACCCAATCGAGCTAATGACAAGTGGACACACAGACAGACACACACACACACACACACACACCGATTTTAGCAAATTAATGTAGTAGGACATATGGAATACAAAAGCCCATCCACCCCTCCCCCATCTCAACCTGATGGACCCCCGTTGCCTCTTGGACAAGCCTTTATGCCCTTGTATGCTGCCGCACTCCGTCGAGAGGTTGCTCTCCGGTCTCCCCCTCGCGTTGTTGCTATTGCCTCAAGGTGCTCCGACAATGACCCTATCGCTTGCCTATTGCGGCTCATGCCTATTACTACGGCCCGGGGGGGTTGTGCGACAGCGAGAGATGACCTCATTTCTCCTCTACAAGACACTCTCGAATATGCAACCTCTCTTCCCTCAACGGACTTTCGTGCCGTCGGAGCAATTCACCTCTTTGGCGGCAACTTTTTCCGTCCGTCTCCGGGTGCGGCCGGTGCCACCGTCCGCTCCCATGTCCGACGTCGAGTCCGTCTTTGGTTCTCTGCGTCCGGAGAGGATGGACTCACGAGCATTGACACCTTTCTACGTGTTCTTCGGGATGGAGGTGAGCTTGCTCGTGCGTGCCCGGGGGCCTATGTGTCTAGCCGCTTTGGTGGTCGGGGCCGGGGTTTGGGGGCTCTCGTCGTCGTCGGGCCCGGCCCACTCAAGGGGAGAAGCAACAGCGACCTCTCCGAAGATGACCTCCGACGCCGTGTTGCCTTCCGTCGAGCTCGTGAGCTAGTGGACGTTGGCTAGCTGCGACGGGCCCGTATAACCTTGGACGGAGCCGACTTCGGGATGGTTGAGGACGCCGACGCGGCGTTGGCTGCTCTCTAGCGGTTGCATCCTCCGCCTTGTACTCCCCACCCCGACAGTGACCTCCCTGATCCCATGCCCCCCCCTTGGCGCGCCCTCCCCTCACCTATCTCGATGACCGCGATAGCCTCCAAATATGGGATGATGCTATGCTCCTTGTCATGAGAAAAGCACCTCGCTTGCTAGCCGCCCATGATGTTGATGGATGGCGATGGGAACATGTCCGAGACTTGAATGTCCCGACACGGCGTAAGTGGGCTAATAAGTGCTACTCGGCGGGAATTGTTAATCCATGAACACACGGAATGGCATGAAGGGGGTTAGAACCGCCGCTTCCCGGAACGGAGCTGTACGCCTTATCCAAGTACCGCCAAAAGTCGGTACCCGATAGGAACATATTGTGCATATGAACCCATCGCATCGCATCGCGAATAAGCTGCGAACAAATTGAAATTGAAATTGAAATTGTTCACAACATGTTCCGGCAAACTGGACCGAGTGTCGTCTCACGGGCCACTCTACTTCGCCATACAGGACTTATTAGCAAGTTGGGCCCGGGTCTCTCCGACCAGGTTCATTTCTTATCGGCACACCTATCTACAATGTGTGTCTCGACGTTCCTCGGGAGTTATATAACTGTAAGCAACCTGAGTAATTGCCACAGTCCCCCCACCTAAGCAGTAACAGCGTAATAATTTTGTAATCAAGAAAAACAGATCTAAAAATAAATCCACTTGTCTAGAAATGCAAAACTAAACTGCTGCTCGACCTTCACGATGCACGGCCCGCTCCCGCCGAACCGGGGTGTCGACCGGCCTAGGCCGGTCGGCGTTCGGGAGGGACGACGGGCCAGCCTAATCTAGCTCCCGCGTGACTTCGGTCTTGCCGAAGGAAGGAGGGGAAAGGCTGGCAAAAAACCCCTCCTCGCGCGGTCGCTCGTCGATCCCGCCGCTCCATCCCGTAAACCCCGCCCCAAGGTCTTGCCGCGTCCACCGACGCGGCGGTCCTCCGTGTCGAGGTCCCCCATCACCTCGAGGGCAGGTGGGGGGGACCGAGACACACAGACATAGAAAAAACTAGCGCTCCTGCCTCCGCGCCTGAATTTTCCCCGCCCATTTCCTCGGTTTTTTCTCTGTCTGGTACCCGGGTACCTGTCGGTTTTCCGGCCTGTGGCCGTACCCTCCCCCCTCTGATCGCGCGTCCACCGAGCAGCCTTTTCTTGAGCGGGGGCCTCCGCGCTCACCCGGGCCCACGCTCAAGGACTCCTAGGAGTATGAAGGTCTGTCGGGGTAGTGGGTGTCGAAGAGGGGGGGGGGCAGGTCACCGTGGCCGGATCCGGCGGGCCGCGGGCGCCCGGAATTAAGCAAAAACCCTCCGTGCCGGGTTTTCCGGCGGCGCCGACCCAAAGGGTCGTCGCCGCCAGATCGTGTCGCTCCTCCCATCGCGACCGTCCTCCTTGACGTCCCACCTGACTTCTCCCCCCGGGAGATGACGCTGGACGACGTAGCGGCGCGCTAGTGAGCGCCCTTCCCTGGTGCTGCTCCCCAACTAGCTCGACGCCGGGTACGGACATTTTTTTTAGTATCCTAAAAAGCCCTCCGTACAAGGCTTTTCGGCGGCGGCTGATCCTGAGGATCGCCGCCGCCTCCTGTAGCCGCTCCTCCGTCTGCGACTAGCCACCGTCCTGTGCCATGTCTTGCCTCACCCCTCGGCAAGGTTCGACCGGCACAGGGCTGGTCGATAGCTAGCGAGCGCCCTTTCCTGGCGCTGCTTCCCGGCTGGCCACCACCAGCTCCAACACCCGCCTCCCACCGCTGATCCGGCCGTACCCTCCTCGCCATCAAACGCTGCCGTAGTACAGGTCCCACTCCTAAAAGTAAGGCTGTATCTAGGAGTATCTGTGCGCGAAAAAACATATCGGACGGGCCGAGCGGGAGATCTTGGCGCCGGTAGTGCACAGAATTTTAATTTTTTTCAAAAGCCCTCTGTACAGGGCTTTCCCGATAGCTGCTGATCCCACGGATCGAGCTGTCGTCCCTCTTAGCCCCCTACCGTGCCAGGCCTGGCACGGCTACGGGGTTTCCAGCGCCCACCACGGGGAGGTGAGGGGATGCCGACGGGCCTGCGAGCGCACCCCCCTCCGGGGCCGCCGCCGCTGCGCCGCCGGCGGGCGCCAGCTGCGAACACCTATAGCGAACACCTATGGGTGGAGGGCCATGACCCCCCCGGAGTCCAGCGTACAGATGTGTCCATTAGTAGCCCTACGGAGGGATATGTTAACACTCCCCCTTAATGGACATCATCTCATGAACTCCGGCCGGTGCCATAGCAAACCCCGCAGTAAACGCGGAGGGCCCATAACCTGTTAATCCATGAACACACGGAATGGCATGAAAGGGGTTAGAACCGCCGCTTCCAGGAACGGAGCTGTACGCCTTATCCAAGTACCGCCAAAAGCCGGTACCCGATAGGAACATATTGTGCATATGAACCCATCGCGCATCGCATCGCGAATAAGCTGCGAACACCTATAGCGAACACCTATAGGTGGAGGGCCAGGACTCCCCCGGAGTCAAGCGTACAGATGTGTCCATTAGTAGCCCTACGGAGGGATATGTTACCAAACATACCCGATGCTACGGCCGACTTTCTAGCGAGTGCGCCCGGGTGGGCTCTTCACAAGCAGACAAGTGTCGACCGTGACGCAACTCGCCTTCGGGGTGAGGCTCCTAGAGTTCGGCCGCTTGCTGCTAGCATCGTCTTGTCGCGGTTAGCTCACTGTCACGACATTCCGCGGATAGCGACTGTAGCGGCCGACCACATGGGCCATGTACATAGATCGGTCTTCACCAAAGCTCATATCAAGCGAGCCATGCATACCACTCCC
Source organism: Tetraselmis chui (assembly GCA_026401115.1). Classification (NCBI taxonomy): domain Eukaryota; kingdom Viridiplantae; phylum Chlorophyta; class Chlorodendrophyceae; order Chlorodendrales; family Chlorodendraceae; genus Tetraselmis; species Tetraselmis chui. The sequence goes on along the minus strand of JAPMLY010000458.1, from coordinate 150,922 downwards.
ATATAGGCTTACATTCTTTATTGCAACCTGCTAAGTTTGGACATGGAAAATGTCTTCAACGCAATTTCCCGCCGAAGTTTCCTTGCGGAGTTGCACAAGCATCCCGACTTGCATCCTATTATCCCGTTGGTGGAGATGATATATTCACGGGACTCCAATGTGTATAATTTCGACCCCAACGATGCTTCGCTCTTGTACTGCACGGTTCAGTTTGACCCGTACCGGTGTCCGACAAAGATATCCTCTTGGGCCGCTTTTGTTGAACTTGGCGATCAACAACCCCCTTCAGAATATTGGGGAACGATGCAAGGAATCTTTCATGATCCAAGCCTTACGTGGCGGTGGAAAGTATTTGATAAAAACGCCTTTTGTCCTGACTATGATTGCGGTTGCTACGGAAGAATTGGGGAAAGTTTGCTCGAGGATTCAACCAATCAAGTCGTCGTGCATGGCACCCCCGGATACAACCCATGAACTGGTTGAGGTGATACGGGCGATGGTCCCCGTTGTTACGGGTAGTAGTACCCTAGGAGCCCCATTGGCGGTGGACTTCTCGATTGAAGATGGCCCTCCGGCATCTCACAATGAGATCTATGTTCATTCTTAGCTGCAAGACACCGTGGAGGCTCATCAGCTCCTCTTGGACAAGATCGTTCGCTTTGTTACGTCAGACATCGGAGGAGCACATGTAACTTTTCGCTTGATGATCACGTGTGTTGTACGCCGCTATGGGTTCTTGCTCCGCACCCTCCCTCATGATATCTGCCGACCGTACCTTGCTACTCCAAATAAGGCCGTTCGAATCTTGGGCGTTTCTCCGGACGTACAAACGGTCGATTAACTGAATTGTGCTAAGCGCCAGCTTTCCTTCCCCGCGGAGTTTGGGGGGCTTTATGTACCGTCCCTCGAGCTCGACGCAGAACATGCTCACTATGTTACATTTACTGCGACCCTCGCCAACCTAGTTATTGATTACGAGTCCGAGTCGCTAGGTCCTATGTACGGTCTTATCCGTCATGAAATACTGCATGTTGCTCATTCTACTTTACCGTGGGCGGTCCATTTGCGGAGGCATGATATAATCTCCAATATTGGCGGGTTTTGAGAATCGCAACTCACGGTTTTTGAGCATCTACCTCAGCAGGTTTTTTGAGTTTTTACTTTAGCATGTTTTTTGGTGTTCTCCTTGGAAGCTTTTTGGAGCATATACCGTAGCTGGTTTTTGAGCATTTACCTTAACAGGTTTTTTCTGAGGATTTACTTTAGCATGTTTTCGAGCATTCACCTCAGCATGTGTTTCTGAGCTAGCAGATTTTTTTAGCATTTACTTTAGCATGTTTTTTGGCATTCACCTTGGCAGGTTTTTGAGCATTAACCTTAGCAGGTTTTTTTAAGCTTTTACACTCGCATTTTTTTTTTCGCATTCGTCACCTTAACAGGTTTTTTAGAAATCACTTCAGCAGGTTTTCTGAGCTTTTACTTTAGCCTATTCTAAGCATTCACCTTAGCAGGTTTTATTAGAGTATTCAACTTATCACGTTTTAGGCATTCACCTTAGCAGGTTTTATTTGGGCACTCAGCTTAGCATGTTTTGGAGCATTAACATGAGCAGTTTTTTTAGCATTCAGCTTGGCATGTTTTTGAGCATTCACCTTAGCAGTCTTTTCGGGGCACATACGTCAGCATGTTTTATTTCAGCATTTACGTTAGCATGTTTTAAGCATTCAACACCATGTGTTATTAAAGATTTACCTTCGCATGTTTTTTGCATACACATTAGCAGCATTCACCCCCCTCGCATGCACTACATCGGGTTTTTTTTTCGGAGGGGGGGGGGGCATTTTGTTGTGTGAAGGAGTTAAATATAGTTACAATGATGGCTGTGCCATGTAATGATACAAAAATCATACACAATTCGCCTTAACCTAGAGCATGCCATGCAAAAGGACGAGGAAATAGTAGCAAATATTACACACATCAAGCATGTACATTCAAAATTCCAACTGTGCCAGAAGGGGGCTGGGCGTTGATCTCGTCGTTTGAGTCCGAATCTGAGTCGTTGTCGCTCTCTGAGTCGGGAGCGCCTTCACTCTTTTGCTGGTGCCGGTCGTCTCCGTCCAGCATGGCATCCTCCAAGAGCAGAATTCTCAGGAGGTCTTCATCATACTCCACCTCAAATTATCCCATATGTTGCTTGGCGTCTGCAAGCATGGCTTCATTGATCCCAACAAAGCTTTGCTGCGACAAACACTTAGCTAGCGGGGCTTAAGCCACCTCTTGGGGTAACCCTTCCGAGCGATTAGATCCTGGTGCAAACGCACATAGCAGAAGGTCTACTCCGCAACGCTATCAAGATGCATGTTGTTGCGCTTCAGCGCAGCGAAGCGTGTTTCATGGTGAATCGCCTCTACACCTTGGCTGCTGAACTTGTCAAGGGAGCCATACAGCTCGATTAGCTCGTGACGATGGCACTGCATGATATGCACGTACACGCTCACACGTTTGGGCAATCATCGCAGCGAGAAGGCGCGCATGAAATGCTCCGCTTGCACCCGGACGGCTTCTACATGCAGGTCGTGAGAATCTTGTTCATCTGCGTAGCCCTGTCCGATGAGATGGTTCCAATAGCAAAAGGTAATCCACACGTACTTCGACCACTGGCAAAGCGCGCTATTGGGGTCATCGTACACATGGTCCATCAACTCACGAGAAAAGTCCATAAGTGTGGAGCAAAGCTCCCCATGCCGCGACTTTGCTGACAAAGACGACCCGCCTTCGGATCATGCGCGTCTCTGACCTGCGTGCGTCCCGGCGTTGAGCTTGATTTTCATGCGCTCCTCAATCCAAATCAGGACATACATGTTAGATTACATCGAAATTGCCCAGAGTTAGTAGATGAATTTTAACACACTAACATTTGAATGAAACTTCATTGAAATGAATACACATTGAATTGAAACTAAACGACAGTAATGCTAGCAAGGAAATGTCAACAAGTCCATGGTATGTTAGGTCTCACCTTTTCCAGCTTTTCAACATCAATGTTTTGAGTCACCGTCCACTTGAAAATCTGTGGAACGATGCACAGCTTGCAATGCAGAATGTCAAACATGTAGATCTGGATCGGCACGTCGAACATGGGCCTCAGCATGGTGACCAAATGCTCAGCGTTGACCTTAGTCCTCGCCGCTACGCCGTAGTCATCGGGCCCCTGTTTGGTCTTCCGTGGGAGGGGCAGCGTGTTGAGCTCCTTGTGCTGCGGCCCGATGGACTTGCTGCATCCATGGCAACCGTACGAGCAGCCCTCACCCTCACAGTCAGAAGTGCAGGCGGTGTGGTGGCTGTCAATCAGCCCCGGAGGCCTGTGAGCAAGCTGAATCTGCTCCTCCAGCGTTTTGGGTCCCATGCGATCCGCAACTTCCAACCCCGTAGTCGCATAGCGCTCAGAAGCCTTTAACTGCATTAGCGCTTTCTTAACCTTAGTACATGCAAGGGAAGGTACTAGAGCACCCATTGTGGCCAATGATGATGCTCAAGAACTTCAGGTCACCTGTCATAGATATACGCGCCGGAAAACACATTTACGAGCCAGCAGATAATGATATGGGGAATACATTAAGGGGCCATGTGACGGCTCAGGACCTCAGTGGGACACCAAAACTTAGCATGTATGATTGTGACTTAATCTTTCCAGTAAAATGCTTGATACCATCGCAGCGTCGCTTTAATGACATTTTCAGAAAAGCAACACAATGTGTAATTCAAACGACAGAGAAAACACATTGACGAGCAAACATAAAATGATATGGGGAATACATGAAGAGGCCATGTCACAACTCAGGACCTCAGTGGGACACCAAAATTTAGCATGTATGATTGTGACTTAATCTTTCCAGTAAAATGCTTGATACCATCGCAGCGTCGCTTTAATGACATTTTCAGAAAACAACACAATACTGTGCATGCAATTAAAACGACAGAAAATACAAATTTACGAGCCAGCAGAAAAGGATATGGAGAATACATAAAGGGGCCATGTCACAACTCAGGACCTCAGTAGAACACCAAACTAAGCATGAATGAGTGTGACGTTTTTTTTGTAAAATGTATGATACCATCACAGCGTCGCTTTAATGACATTTTCAGGAAAACACAATACTGTGCATGCAATTAAAACGACAGGAAAAAAAAACTTACGAGCAAACAAAAAGTGACATAGGGAATACATCAAGGGGCCATGTCACAACTCAGGACCTCAGTAGGACACCAAACTAAGCATGAATGAGTGTGACGTTTTTTTTGTAAAATGTATGATACCATCACAGCGTCGCTTTAATGACATTTTCAGGAAAACACAATACTGTGCATGCAATTAAAACGACAGGAAAAAAAAACTTACGAGCAAACAAAAAGTGACATAGGGAATACATCAAGGGGCCATGTCACAACTCAGGACCTTAGGACAACAAAACTTAGCATGAAGGAGTGTGACTGAATCTTTTCAGTAAAATACTATTTAACAACAGATGTAACATTTATGAAGCATGACCTGCGGCTTACCTCCAAAAGTCACTTTAACAGTGCACTTGACGCCATCCACCTCTAGGCCCTCTTCAGACATGAGCTCCGACATCACAGCTGCGAGCGTGGGGAGGTTCTCTTCGATGTGCTTGTACTTGTCGTCCTCCCCCCCCCCCAAAAAAAACCCATGAGCGTGCAGTTCTCGACGCTGTTGACTCCACGCATGTGTAAAATTTCGTCGACAGTTGAGGATTGCTCTGGACCGGAGGTGTTGTAGATCGTCTTCAGCGCGATGGATGTCCCCTACACCTTATTTTTCTTGAAGATGCCGCACGCGTCGCCGAGCAGCTGAATTAGCACATTGTTGTCGGTCCCGGGAAAAATGAAGACCTTCTTGTTCGCCACCAACCAACGAATGCGCGTGGTCAAAATAGCCTTCGCGTCACTCATCGTTACATGATGCACTCGGGTATCTACGCCGACTCCTCCCTTAGTTGCGCCAACCTCCGCCGAAGAATACATGTCGACATGAGCGTGGTGAACTTTGTGCCGTAAGGTAGCACTGCTCTAACGAGGCCCTCCGCTCCTTGCTTAGAAGAGAGAAGATTCATGATGGTGTGGTAGCCCCGGGTGTTGACCTTCATGTGAAGGAAGAGGTCCACAGAAATCTCGTCGAAGTGCTCTGTGATGTAGTCAACTATTTTCTTCTCGATCTTGCGAAGAGAGCCCCAGAGAGGAGTTGTCTTCACTTCCAGATGAGGTAGATGCTTCCTCAAATACGCCCCGAGCACTTTCGAAGCATACGTTGCTTTACCCTCGTTGACGGTCGACTGTGCAACCTCCTCCTCGGTTGCGTTGCTCTTCGTCCAGTCGTCGCCAAAGCGGTCAGAGAAGAACTGCGATTGGTTGTCGACATCCTTCGCGATCGTCCACCAACTCGGATTGTCGAAGTTGATATTACGCCCCGGAACCGTATGGGCAAAAGCAATTTGATCCTCATGCTTGATCGTCCGGCCTAGGCCGTTTTGCAGCCTGGGCTAAGCGACCACAAGTGTCGCTTGTCATCCGAAATGTGATTGGTGATGCGGAGCCGATTCGACAGCCTAAATAAACATATTGCGATGACACTTTGAAATATACTGCTTGATAGGGCACATTCACTTGGTATTATATTAGAGACATATTAATAAGGTAAGTGTAGCCGCACAGAATTGAAATAAATACCGGATGAAACCGCACGCACGATGCAAAGATGGGCGGTAGTCAACCAACGCACAACAACGATATGTTGTCGACACCCCGATGGACGCACTCACGTTTGCAACGAAGCGATTGCAACAAGACAAGTAGTGGCTAGCCTACCGGTGGCATTGCAACAATTGTGACAAGACGCGTCTGATGGAGACTTCCGCGGCGGCTAATGCGCATCACGCGACGACATAGTCAACGATATTACTCACGCTATGTACAACGCATTCTTTACTTTACTGTGCAAACTGTTGGTTTGCCGTCGATAATATTACACGTACTTTCGTATCGTCTGTTTATGCAGAATCCGCGATGCGTACTTATTATACAAGCTAGCAATTCATGTGATGCATGGATGTCCTTGTCAGGAATTGAAGAAATTGTATTCTTTTTAAAAATCACGGATGGACATGTAAGTAGCTATTGTTTTGGAGTGGTACGTGAAGGTCAACGCTGAGCTTCGTATTCTATCGCTATATACAGGGATATATGTACGCTATCTAGCTCGGGAGGGCGACCAACTCACACTTTTAAGGCTCATATAATCGCTGTGACTTATCTGCTTTTTCGAGTGGATTTGACCATCGCGAAGCCACTTTTGTACTTACACCAGAAAAATTAGCGAAAATCCCGAAGTTGTGTAACCGTCAAAGACGTTTTTGACAAAGCTTGCCAAACAAGCATCCGCCTCTAAAGGGATGCATGTGGGCAAGTTGTTGGCCTCCATGCGCCGAAAGGTGTCTCTCGCCATCCATATCGCTCGCGCGGACACCGTCTTGCGCGGTTTGCCCGCCGCCGTTGACATTGTGTATGCCGCTTCTTCCTCGGTTGGGATGCCTTCTCCTGCCACGGCGCTCTTCACGCGCGCCATGGGCCGCAAGCGTCCCCGTGCTTCCTCGAGCGGCGCGTCAGGCGCCGCTTGTCGCCTCCATGTGTTGCATTTTCAGCGTTGCCTTATTTCAACGTGCTAGGCTTGCGCACAATACAATGCTTTCCATTGCCGTGCTTTGGATTCCGTTATCCTTTTCTCACTGTTACCCTCTTGCCCCCCCCCCCCCCCCCCACCTTTTCCCCTTTCCAAGTTCCTTTAGTGCTTCTAGCAATTCATTTACCAAAGACGCGTGTAACGTGCGCGAGATGAAAGTATGAAAGATTATTATACAAGGAAGAAACAGTGGAAACCACCAATCAAAAGGAAAGAGGGAGGAAAAAGACCCCACGTGCATTATAAGCCCGAGGAACATGGAGGCATGCCACACCATCAAGAATGCCCTCATGCAAAGGATCGCGAAGGTAGGAACACAACGTACAATGAAGAGCAGCATAGAGACGTTGCAAGGATTCTCGCCGCATATTCCCCAAACACCGCCGTCGAAAGTGTACAGAAGGATATTGCGATATGATACTACACTCCTCCACAATAGTCTGGACATGCGTTATATCAAACATAAGCTAGTAAAGAACACGCTCCCGTCTCACCACGTCAAGCACGACGATACCAGAGTACCACCCAATTGTAGGAGAGCCGAGAGGCAAACAACAAGCCGTCTTCCGGGGTGGCTAGACCTCAGCTTAAAGCGGGTGTTATCGGATTTCAAGTTAATGTGGAGTTTGTCGAATCAAGCCAATATATTCCCAGGAAATTGTCAGAACTACACACGTCGTTATGAGCGCCACGGTTAGGCATTTCTCAAGTGCTCATACCAATCTGCACATTACTCCGTGTTCCACATAACAGTATTTTGGGTGGCTTTTTGGAGAGGGTTTGGAGGCGTGGGTGCCGTGTTCAATGCGCGAGGTTTGGTTTTCCGGTGTGTGAATAGAGCACGGAAATTCACGCCGCAGGCACGGGTGATGTTTTTGGAAAGCAGGCGAGCAAAAACGCACATGACTTAGGCTTGGAAAAACACTGCACGTTGTAAACATGCGAGGGCGATTGGCTTAAGAGAGGGGCGAGGTCCAACTTGGCCGTTAGGGACGCATAACTTTGACGGTGGTGTTTGGAATGCTCGGGTATGTACTTGTGCCAACCACACCCGCCCCACGCGTGGCACGCGTCGGGAATTATTAGGCTCGGAAATCAGTCGGAATGAAGAATTGGTAAACATATACCGACAAGCCCCGGATAAATCGCCACATGAGGTGAGCCCCTTCCATAAAATGTATACTTAAAGTGTTATAGCAGCGTTTACACTTTGTAGCACCAAACCAATTAAATTATGTCTTGATCCGAAAATACACATTCATGAAATGAGTTGTAGAATCACATTGACGAGGCGAGTGGTAGTAAATATTGAAAGCATTGAACATATAGCCCCCTTTTAGAGCGGTCCCCCTTTCTCTTAGGTGTGGCTATTCGACAGCCGAGGGTGTCATCCTCCGTGACACCACGCTTCTCGGGGATTCTTTCGGAATATGTAGCTAGAAGCCTCCCTCTTGTGCGTGAAATGAACTTAAACCCTTCGAACAAATGGCTCTAGCCGGTACCAACTCCGTACCCCATCTCCTCGACACACTCTAGCTAGGGATGGACGTCCTACATTGCTTTTCTGGCGACCATGACGTCGATCGTCTAGTTTTCGTCGGTGGAGCATACCACCCCTTGCTCGACCTACAAGGGCGCGATCTCCCTTGCACCCAAGACAACACCTTTGTTGACACAAGTACGGTGGTCCTTAGTCTAAACTCCCTTCTCCCTCTGCTATATACAGTTTGCAACAAAAGGCCAACGACCAGATGGAAAACCCCACCGTCTAGTAATACGTTGACGCACCGGAAGAGATGGAAGGAGACCTCCCCTCCTATCAACCGTCCGACGCTTCCCAAGCTGCCAAGAAGCCCCCCAAGCGGACAATTGGCACAAGGTCCAACCTCGCGGACGTCTCCGCAAGTCACACTCCCCCTCATTTAACAATACGAAATTTATCTATAACACGAACTTGCTCCGAGCTCATCTCCATGCAACCTCAATTAACTCCCGCCCGCACATGTATCACAACCTTTACGAGCTCATAGTCTCCGAGAACCAGCATGCTCCCCGTAAGCAAACTTCCCCGCGAGCATTCAAGTCGACCCCTCTAACTTTGCCACCCCGTCCGGTAGCCTCGACTCCCCTCGACAAGGCCTCGTCCCCCGCCACCACCGGATGCACTCGTAGACCCACCCCTCACGAACAACGTTCTCCAAAAGTAACAGCCTCGTCGGGAGGCACGCGCTATTTCCACAGCGAGACGTGATAAGGAGTTGCTGATGGATGGACGTCTACGACTACCTTCGCCGCCCTCTCGAGCTGCTTAGTTGGCATCATGGCTCGCAAGAGAATAGGGGTAAGTCGGCTCTCCCCTTAGCTTGACGATCGGAGTTAGCGATTGCGCTAATCGTATGCTTCATTTCCGTGGTGAAGAGGACTATTGGGGATTTCAATCAAATACTTTTCCAATCACACAATATGCAAGTGAGTATATTCCGACTGCAAATATGTACCATATGTTACATGTCCCCTTGTGGTTTTAATGTTTCATTCCCCATATGGCCGAAGCAAGAAGGCCTTTAGACGGTAGCCGTAAAGTGATGAGAGTACATGTTGTAGTCGCTCATTCATTTTCATGCCTTCATGGGTCGCAAGCTAGCGCCTCTACCATTATGCCTCCACCTGAAGGCAAAAGCTCCATTGATATAGCCCCCAACGACACATCACTACCGTACCACGTTAATACCGGAAAGTCGATGATGTGACGAGTACAGTCTTGCAACAATACATTGTATGACATTGTAAAGGTACTCGCTACTAATTATGATTCATGCTTTTCCATCGGAAGGACGTACAACGTGGGTACGTCGCTACTGCAATTTAGCAAGGGTTATGTTCGTGTTGTATTACCAGTACCTCCCGGTACGTACATGTACGCACATTAAATCTAACTAGCTAGACGACGCGCCAAGCGAGGTTTCAAATGCAGAATGATATTTGCTAGATTGGACGAGCCGCGTCGCTAGTCTGTTGATGACGGTTGCAAAGCCCTAGCACCTGGCACGAGGACCAAGCGAGAGCATGTGCAAGCTAGCTAGGCAAAAGCTATTTAACCGACCTGCCTCCGCAATGCCAGTGTCCGTCCTTTCGGGGAATAACCGCCAATAACCGGAAGCCCAGTCGTAGACAACCACGTCGTGTGGCCTCTTGGCAAGTAGGTACATGCTCGCGCCGTGTAGCCTAGTGTTTTCAAATGTATCTAGCCGAAAAGCATATTTTCCGCCGATCGTTCATCATCGCGCGCTCACCATTCACTATCCACGGGCCATTATCCGGAGGTGGTGGTTGCGTTGTCTATAAGGGTGGGTTTATGCTATGTGGTCGACCGCTAAGGCCGAATATTGCATTCCCGGCACGGCCTCGGGCTGGTCGACAAATCACCGCACTCAGTGTGGTAAACCGTTAAGTACGGGCCTCAAGCAAAAAGCGTGTATGTGTGTGTGTGTGTGTGTGTGTGTGTGTGTGTGTGTGTGTGTGTGTGTGTGTGTGTGTGTGTGTGCGTGTGCGTGTGCGTGTGCGAGCGCGCGAGAAATCAGCAGAAAGGCATTACTAAGAAAAAACTACGGGCTACTCATATTGATATAAACTCAGCCCATGTAAGGATTGATTATCAAACCCTCCTTCCGCTGATTCAAACTCTCCCCGCAACACTCGCTCCGATATCTCTCTTCCCATACGTTTCGGAGGCATGGGGGTGGGAGACTTGGCTGCCTTGGCGGATGCGGCCCATGTCGGAGCGGCCGGTTTGACAGTGGGCTTTGCTATCCGTTTCCTTACATCGCAAGATACTCGCGGGCGCGGGGATTCCAACGACGAAGTTCCGATTGTGCCGACCATGTATGGACGGTTAGCGACTGCTACGACCACAGCGCGGTGTCCCGCAGACATGGTGCACCGGACGGAGACGACAGCGACAACGAGCCCATGTGGTTGTTAGACCTCGCTTCGTCGTGGGCGCGCTTATATGCTGCGTGCGGTTCTCACTCTCTCGCCGAATCCGAACCCTTGATGACGACAGCCTTAGTAGCGATGCTTCCCCCGCTACGTCCAACGGTGGCTCGCGCAGGCTGCGACGAAGCCCAATCAAACAACGAGCAGATTGCTCGGTCCCCTTATGGCCTACCCTCGCTCGTACCGCTTTCTGCGCTTGCCACGGACATCGTTCCAAAGCTACAAGCCGACATCAGTGAGCGCGTCAACTTGCTTCGCTTCGCGAAGCTCGCTCCCACGTTTTCTAATCGCGCTCGGCCGGATTTTAGGCGTTTTGTATATCGTCTCGGCCACGGCGCCCTTGCATTTTGGCTTCGGACTTGCCTAATTCGGGTCGCCTGGGCAAGCTCCGTGTTAAGTTCCTAAAGCACGACGACGCAGTTTCCCGCGTCGCGGTCTGTCGCATCTTTTGCCTACCCTCATCCCACATCGTCCCTATTCTACACTCTCCCACTGCTTGTGCTTATTGCCATCTCTCGGTTCAAGCTATGCGGGGTGCGTTCGCGTCGGCGGGTGTTGATATGTTAGATGATGCGTGGGCCACTGCTTTTGCTGACCATTTGGCTCGATGCGGGGGAAATGCTTCGGTCCACACCGCTCACTCTTGGTTAGTGACGGCCCTTGCGGAAATCATCTCCGAGGTTCGTGGCGCACTCGGGGTTGGCGTCGAGGTTTTCACGGACCCCACGATGTTAGTTCAATTCCCCAACACCAACGACGGCCTCCCCGCGGATGCATGCACTATCACGGGATCCGAGGCTCAAAGCTTGCCCTTGATGTCGTGGTTTCCGGTTTGTTCGGCGTTTCTAGCCCCCGGTCTCCCGACGTCGCTCTACGCCGTGCTGAGAAGACCAAGGTCGACGAGAACTTAAAGGGGGTGAGGAGTCGCCCCGACATCCGCTTCATTCCCGTTGAAGTCACGGAATTTGATACTCTCGGCGGCCACGCCATGGCATTCTTGACGGAGTTGGCCAAGCAGGCAGCCGCCTCTAAAGGGATGCATGTGGGCAAGTTGTTGGCCTCATGACGCCGAAAGGTCTCTCTCGCCGTCCATGTTGCTCACGCGGACAACGTCGTGCGCGGGTTGTCCGCCGCCGCAGACGGTGTGGAGGCCGCTTCTTCCTTAGTTGGGATGCCTTCTCTTGCCACGGCGCTCGTCACCCGCGCCATGGGCCGCAAGCGTCCCCGTGCTTTCTCGAGCGGCGTGTGAGGCGCCGCTTGTCGCCTCCACGTGTTGCATTCTGGGCGTTGCTTACCAAGTTTTTGGAGAAGTCGACCGTTAATCTTTAAAATATTTAGACTTATTGTTAAAAGGAAAAAACTAATATATCATGATGTAAGTCGTTAATCTTTTTTGCATTATTGATGGAGTCGCGGGATCTTGAAACCCCATTTGCCATGCTTGAGGAACATCAAGTAAAGTTGAACATTTTCTAGAGAATCACTAGGAGATTCTAATAAAGGTTTTATATCGGTCTCAAATGATAGAAAATTCACATAATTCTTTATTTAATTTATTCAATGTTTGTTGGACAAATCAATTTATTTAGTTTGATCTGCTAGGTTTATTTATGCATAATGTAGCGCTTCATTTTGCCGTGCTCTGGATTCCGTGATCCTCTTGTCTTTCTACTTGCCCTTTGTTTTCCCTCCCATTTTCCGTGTCCGTAAATTGGTTACAAGAAAAACTAGATGAGCACGGACAGGGAAAGTGGGAGGGGAAACAAAAGGGCAAGAGTGACAAGAGGATCACGGAATCCAAAGCACGGCAAAAGGAAAGCACTACATTGTGCACAAACCTAGCAGATTGAACTAAGGAAACTCCAAGGCCGCGCCGAGAATGCAACACGTGGAGGCGACAAGCGGCGCCTCACGCGCCGCTCGAGGAAACACGAGGACGCTTGCGGCCCATGGCGCGGGTGAAGAGCGCCGTAGCAGGAGAAGGCATCCCGGCCGAGGAAGAAGCGGCCTCGACGCCGTCCGCAGCGGCGGACAAACCGCGCAAGACGTTGTCCGCGTGAGCAACATGGACGGCGAGAGAGACCTTTCGACGCCAGGAGGCCAACAACTTGCCCACATGCATCCCTTTAGATGCGGCTGCCTGCTTGGCTAGCTCCGTCAAGAAAGCCGTGGCGTGGCCGCCGAGAGTACCAAATTCCGTGACAGCAAAGGGAATGAAACGGATGTCGGGCCGACTCCTCACCCCTTCGGAGTACTTCTCGAACTTGGTCTTCTCAGCACGGCGGAGAGCGACTCCGGGTGACGGGGGTCTAGAAACGCCGAACAAACCGGAAACCACGGCATCAAGGGCAAGTTTTGAGCCTCGGATGCCGTGATAGTGCAAGACACCCACATCCGCGGGGAGACCGTCGTTGCCGTTGGGGAGTTGAACTAACATCGTGGGATCTGTGAGAACCTCGACGCCGACCCCGAGTGCGCCACGAACCTCGGAGATAATTTCCGCAAGGGCCGTCACTAACCAACTTTCCACTAACCACTAACCATTTTCCGTGTCCGTGGTCATATTGCTCTTCTTTTAATCCATTATTTCCAAATATTGATAATGATATAAGAAAATATACATCGCGACGTACGTATAATCTTGTGTCACTCTTGCCCTTTTTTTACCCGTCCCGCTTTCCATGTCCGTGCACATGTTGTTTCTCTTGTAATCCATTACTTCCAAATATTTATAATGATATAAAAGTATATACATCGCGACGTACGTACAATCGAGTGTCACTCTTGCCCTTTTTTTACCCGTCCCGTTTTCCATGTCCGCGCACATGTTGTTTCTCTTGTAATCCATTATTTCCAAATATTGATAATGATATAAGAAAATATACATCGCGACGTACGTATAATCTAGTGTCACTCTTGCCCTTTTGTTACCCGTCCCATTTTACATGTCCGTGCACATGTTGTTTATTTTGTAATCAAACACATATTATCGTTCAGCTGATCGTTTTTTTTGTGTTCAGTGGATCATCAGTACCGAGGGTACCTGTAGTAACGATGGGGAACGTTCTCGGAATAGATAAAGAATTTTACCTCTATAACTGTCCGTGCTGCTAGTACCATATTTCAGGTACGTATAGAATGTACGTTTTACGTACACGTACGTGTCATCACTAAACCATATTTACTACCTGGTATGTGCAGAGACAGATACATGTAGTAAACATATCCTATTTGGTTAGTAGTATAAATAACATGCCGTATTTATTTTGAAATGATTCTGCATACTATTCTGCCCGTACAGGTTGTTGCTAGCACATCAATAAAATATATTTTATTACAAAGAAAGCAGTGAAGTCCACCAGAGGCAGAATGACGGGCGGGAAGCAAAGAACCCAATTCCGCGCAGCAGGGAGGCATGCAACAGCAGCTGCACCACCCTCCAGCACATTAATTAAAGAAAACTGCCGTGTTCGGATTCCGTGGCCCTATTCTCCCTTTTGCCCACTTGCCCCCCCCCTTTACTCCCTTGTCTATATTGCTTTTTGTAATTTATGACATTTAAGACAAAATACTAGAATGGCAGTTGAAAACCACCACAAACATATAAAAGAGAAAAAACCCAAGAGCCTAAGCCCGCGCAGTAAGAATGCACGCAACCGCAGCAGCATCGCCTTCTTGCAGAACATCCCAAACGTAAGAGCCCAATGTGCCATACTACCATGACGAACCACGGAAAGGCGGTATGGAGGAACCACTGAAGGAGCTCACGACTTAAATGGGGCATATTAAAGCATTTACATGAAGCACCATAGTAGACACAAAGACAAGGAAGGGGGGGGAAGGGGGGGGCTAAGAGGGAAAGTATCACATGAAGACTTGTATCTTTCAATGTAAAGTAAAAAACCCAAGAAACTATCGCTAACTGTAATTTGGGCCATCCCGCAAGTAATCCCTCCCGAAATACTCGTTCCGAGATGTCCCTTCACATACGTTTGGGGGACATGGGGTGGGGCACTTGGCTGCCTCAGCGGATGCGGCCCAGGCCGGGGCGAATGGTTTGGTAATGGGCTCCGTCCTGTGCTTCCTTATAACGCAAGACACTCGCGTGCGTGGGATTCCCGCGACGATGCTCCGACGGAGCCTCCTATGTACGCACGGTTAGCGAATACTATGATCCGAGCGGTGTCCCGCCGGCCTACCGGTCCGGACGGAGACGGTGGCGACAACGATGAAAAACCCATGTAGTCGTTAGGGCTCGCTTATGCGTGGGCGCGCTTCGATGCCGCGTGCGGTGCTCGTGAAATCGCCGAATCCGAACCCCTCATAACCACTACCTGAGCGATTCCTGAATTTTCCGACAATACCTCGTGCAAGTTGCGTCGCCGAAGCCCGGCAAAAGTAAAAAGACTCTACTCGGTCTTTGGATGGTCTGCCCTCGCTTGTACTCCTTTCCGTGTTTGCCACGGATGTCTATTGTAACTAACAAGCCGAAATCAGCAAGCGCGTGAACTTGCCTCGCTTTGCAATCATCGCTCCCACGGTTTATATCCGTGCTAGGCCGGAGTCGAGGCGTTTTGCATCTTGACTCAGCCATGGTGCCTTTGCACTCTTATGGTTCTGGCCTACATACAACGGGTGGCTTGGGCGAGCTTCATGACAAACTCCTTGAACACTGCGACGACATGTTCTACGTCGCGGTATGCCGCCTCTTCGGATTACCGTCATCTTGCATCCTCTTCACTCTTCGTTCACCCATCCACCACTTGTGAGTCTTGCAATCTTTCGGTTCGAACTGTGCCGCGTTTATTACAGTCGGCGGGTATTTATACGTCGAATGACGAGTGGGCAACTGCATTTCAGCACTCTGACCGCAAACTCAACGCCAAACTCGCAAGCCTAGTAAAACAACGTGCACTTGAATTATTACACATATCGTCGCTTCAAATTCACACGCTCCCAGCGTGCGAGTTTGGTTGAATATGACACGCTCCAAGCCAAATCCACGTAATATTCACACCGTCCCTTGAAAATTAACGCAATGTAGCGACTTCTCATTTAACAAATAGGCGTTCTTGCTACATGGCTTAACATGTAGCGTAGGCATCTATCGCTCGTCATTGGCTACCTCGTTACAAGACGCCTTCACAGCCGAGTATGTGTCAAGGCAATTTTATTTACATGACAAAGGGAGTAGGGCGGGGAGGCTTGAGCGAGGTACGGTTCGGACCTTGGAGGATGCCGGGGCGGGGACGTGGGCTATTAAGCGGTTCGTTGTGGGTTCCTTATGCCAACCATACACGCTACATTTGTCGCGATGCCTCTAGGCACTTGGCGCGTGACCGCGACAAAGCGCCTATTTGTTGTTGTAGAGGAAATCTTAAATAAGATAGAAAAGAAGAGGTTCGGATCACGTAAGATTAGATGCCCGGGCCGCCGAGCGTCATCGTTCGCGGGGCGTCTTTCTCCGAAGCTATACCATTGCCGCAAGGAAAAGGGGAGGCAACATGACCGGTGCTATACAATGCATAGAACGCGCGTTAGGCTCTAAGCCTCCGCATAAGACATCGATGTATTCATGTGATCATGGTGCATATGCCGCATTATCCGCATCAATGCGTCCATGAAATTGAAAATTATTTGCAACAATACCAATAAACTAGACCGGCTGATGGCTAACGGCCAACAATCGCTCAACCATTCAGGACACTTTAGAGCAAAGATTGGGCCGGGTACTCTTCGACCATGTATACCTCTCGACACACATATCTCCAATGTGTGCCGCCGTTCCTTGAAGGTTAAAAGTTGTAAGCAACAACAATAATTGCCACAGTCCCCCCGCCTAATAAGAAGTAAACGCAGAAACAATTTTATAATCAAAAGTAAGATCTACAAAAGTCACTAGTCAATAAATGCAAATGAAAAAGTAGAGCACGTGCAAGCTAGCTAGGCGAAACCTATTAAAGCCTAGTGTAGTAGAGGTGACAGAGCATTTTAACAATTCCTTTGTTCGATTACAATCAATTGTTAAATAGTAAACATTCAAACACCTTCTCATCTCTCCCTCCATTTGCACTTCCACATTGACAACAAGGGCAAGCGAAAGAAAACATATTCTGGTAAAACTTGGTTCCTTGCTTGTTCGATTTTGCCTAACGAAGAGCATGGCGATGATGTTGTTCCTGAGTTACTTGAGGAAACTAGCCTTGTTTTGACTCTTGATGACTTGACCATGTTGAGTGACGCTCCGGTTCGCATCGCATTACCCGAAGGGCAACGTCCGCTGGTTAACGCCTTTTCGGCGTCTGATCTAGTTCCCTACCTGACAACTCATTTACGCACACATGCTCAACTCGAGCAAGCTGCTACTGCCCAGTGGACTATTCATGCGGATGGTTCTTACGTCGTACCGGCAACGATTGACATTGAGGGTCTTTCTCTTACGCCGTCTAAACATGGGTAACTTCCAACTTTGGAGCAAAAACATGAGTTACTTCACTTTGGTTACGTGACTCAATGGGAGACTTTTCGCCGTTTTGTTTATACACACCAAGTACTCTACCATGATGATTCGTCGTTACCGAGGCAGTTTCTCATGTACTCTCGGTTTTTTCGTCGACTCTGGCCCTATGTGGTTGCTTATCCGAGGCTACATTAGCCATTTGTGTGGTCAGACCCCGACTGATCTACGAATGGGAGTTCATGCCCCTACAACCAACTTCGCCAGTCTACCCTAACGTCTGTCTTAGACCCAACGTAAGGCTGCGATTAATTATAAGTTTCAGTCTATACGTGAACCGCGTGAGCTTGAGGACTGGCTCGAGGCACAACCGCTACGTTTCTCTTTGCCCGGAATTACGGTTGATTCTTCCGACGCAGTGATATGGGTTACTTCATGGTTTTCTGGACCCGCGAACATCTCGTGGTTGAACCGTAAACAACATGCAGCCATTCCATCTACTTTTGACTTATTGGTAGAGGAGCTTCGTAAGACGTCCTTGCTACCCGACATTCAAGATGACGCAATTAACGCCATGCTTGGAATTACGCAGGGTAACATGAGTTACGCCGTCTACACCCAACAGTTCAACGAGTTCTTACGGAGGTCTCGTCAAAACTTGACAGCCGACCTTCAATGTGTTTGTTTCATCAATGGAATGGCTAATTTTCAGCTACCAACCCAAGCCAAGTCACATCGTTCACAAAGAAGGTATAACCTGAAACTCGTGGAGCTATTGAACTTCCTCAACGACATCGTTACCGACTCGCCTGTGAGGTGCTACTTTGGTTAGGCTAAGTTGGCAACCTTAGACTAATAGTAGAACCTAATCTCTTGATCTAGTTGTATAGCGTAGAGAGAATTAATAAGATTGTCTTATTAGGAGCATGGTTTCTTACAATCTGGGTGTGGCGCAACTCTGGTGTGTACCGGTATGGGTCTATCTCCCATGGCCAGTAAGTCCCCGTCTTAAATATCCACGTCTCAAGTGTTCTAGAAACAGCCTTAGAACATGTAGCTCGTGCTGCCAGCTAACTAAACCAAACTTTTAGTAGTGATACAGATTAAGAATATTTGTACCGTCTTATGAAACCTTATCGCATAAGCACATAGAACTATCTAGAACAAAACTATCAACAAGAGATACTGAAAGATGAGATGTTAAGATGTTTAACTCCAAGCGATACTTCTCAAGCTCATTAAGTGACGCGGATTCGAATCCGGGGATGGTATTATACCGCTTCTTGCATATGTGCTTGGGCTCCTTTGACGTAATCGTGGGCAAATATGTGCATCTCGACCAGAATCTTCACTTGCTCCGGTAAAGTGCGGATGGGCTCGTTGTCTTCAAATGTAGCCGTCGTTGGAGAATGGAGATGTCGGCCCGAATCCCAGTGTCGCCTTAAATGGAGACATGGTCGTCGACGTAGAAACCGCTGCGTTGATCGCGAACTCTACGTTGGTAAGGAGTTGAACCAAGTCGTCGTGCAAGGGGTGCACGTAGCAACATATGACTTGCTCCCATGTCAAATTCACTCGTTCGGTTTGGCCATCTGTATGGGGATGGTAGCTCGTAGAAATATAAAGCTTGGTACCAACAGCCCTAAACATGGTTTGCCAGAAGTTGCTCATAAACCGGGGATCTCGATTGGACATCAATTTCCGTGGTAGGCCAAAATGCCGGAATACAACGCGGTGCATAACCTTCGCTAATTGCTCCGCTGTAATCGTTTTTGTAATCGGCTAGACAATCATCCGTTTCGTAAGCATACAGACGAATACCACCACAACATCATACCCATCGCACTCAAGAAGGTCCGTAATTAGGTCAAGCGATACGAGTTCGAAGGGCCTGGTCGGTACCTCGTGCGATTGAAGGAGTCCATAGGGCTTGTGTCGCGCTGCCTTGTTACGTTGGCAAGTAACATATTTGCGTACGTAGTGTTGTACTGTCCGCTTCATGTAAGGCCACTAAAACGTTCGGGTCACTTGTGCCAGTAGTCTAATAATACTAGGATTTCCCGCGTGCGTCTTGTAGTTCGTACAATACTCTTGATCGCAATGTAGAAACATGAGAAACATACAATCTTGTCCCGTAGGCGTACAAGAGTCCATTCGATTGACGTACCAGCCAGGTAGGCAGAGATTTCCGGGTAAGCATGTATTTATCCGAGTCTTAAGCGTTTTTGATATCCGCACGAAGTCACGAGTAAGGATGTAACCGGAATTCCAAGGAAAAAATTTGCGCGTGTAACTCGCATTATGCTTCGTCGTTGGTCCAATCGCGTAACATTTGCAACTTATGTAATGAGTCCTTCGGGTCATGTCGCCGAGACAGAGCATTTGCATGGTTGATTGCTCCCTTCTTGTACACGATGTCCATCTGTCGCAGATAAGGCGCTAGAATTTGTAGCCATCGCACCTGTCGAGTAGACAAATCGCGCTCCCGAAAGAAGTGTCGCAACGTGTCGTGATCCGTAATTACCGTAAATCCCGCCACGCCATCTAAATAGCAACGGAATTTCAGTAGAGCGTCGCGCACTGCCAGTAACTCTTGTTCGTGGATATGGTAGTGTACCTCATGCTTGCTCATCTTTCGAGCATGATACGCAACATGTTGTAGTCCAATACCTTGGTCTTGTAACAGCACAGCTCCTACTGCAAATCCATATGCATCCGTGTACATAGTGTACCTTGCATTAGGAGAAGTGTCAGGAATTACCCAAACTGGTGCACGTACCATCGCGTCTTTAATAACCTCGAATGCTGATTGGGCGAGAGGAGTCCAACGAAATTCCGGTGTCTTCTTGGTCACATCCATTTATAGGGTTGCTAGGGTTGCGAATTGGTTGATAAACCTCCGGCAATAACCAGCAAGTCCCAAAAATCCACCTACGTTTGTCACAGATTTCGGCCGGGGCCAATTATGTACTGCCTCCACTTTGTCGGGGTTTATTCGGATCTGTCCAGCTTCCACCACATGTCTCAGGTAGTTGACGCTCGATCGTCCGAAGTAACACTTAGAGAGTTTGATATGCAATTGGTGTCGCTGCATCTCTCGTAACACGAGTCGAATATGCTCGAGGTGTTCATCGGCCGTCTCACTGTAGATAAGCACGTCGTCCAGATATACCACGCATAAATTGCCAAGATACGGGGCTAAAACTCTATTCATCATCGCTTGGAATCAAGCTGGGGCGTTGCACAGTCCAAAGGGTAGAGCGTAGTACTCAAATAATCCGTAATGAGTTCGGAATGCTGTCTTATGTATGTCGCGCTCCTTGACTCGAACTTGGTGATAGCCCTTATACAAGTCCAACGTATTGAAATAATGAGCCCCCTATAGCGAGTCGAGTAATTCATCAATCCGGGGTAACGGTGTACGGTCTTTCCTCGTAAGGTCGTTGAGTTTCCGATAGTCTACGCACATACGCATGGTACCATTCTACTTGCGTACAAATAAAATCGGGGCACCGTACGGAGATTTAGACGGACGAATCCAACCTTTTGCGAGTATAAATCTTGTAAATGTACACGAACCTCTCGGACTTCTGATGGTGACATACGGTATGTTCGCTCCTTAGGTGGTTCATCGCACTCCAAGTTAATCTCGAAGTCACACTCGCGGGTTGGTGGTCGACCGTCATGCTCCTTAATGATGTCCGTAAACTCATTCAGGGAATCTCGCAACGAAGTCGTCCACTCGGGTTGTTGATCGGTATTGATGTCGTCAACCGCGTCATGTACTTCTCGTTGTCAAATCACGAAGAGGTCTTTTGGTTGTTGTCTTAGCAGCTTTGCCATCGCATCCGCCTCCAAGTGTTGTACTGCCACAAGTACGGTGCACTCGTCGCCTGACACCATAGCTTCGCCACTTTTCTTGAATCGCCTCGTGTAGGGTCTTAGGGATTTTCAGGGCAACCTCCTTATATATCGAGGGTCTTAGACCGCGCTAGAAATTATGTACGTTATCTTCTTCATGACGGTGAGGAAGCTCCAATAATTGTTTTAGAAAATAGTTCGCATACTAAATGACCGTGGTTTTCTCTCGCGCCTTGTCCAAATTCAATCTCGCTTGTTCCGCCGGTGATCTTCCGCAGAATTCCTGAATTAAAGATCTTTTTCATCTCGGAAACTCCGGAGAAGCCTCCACCGACTTCATCTCCCGTCTGCGCTACTTGGGAGTACCACCACTTCGATATGGGCCTTCCAAAAAGCTAGATGCCCAGTACACTCCTCTTTGTCCTTAATGATTAACGTTGTGATACCGTAGATACCCTCGTGCATGTCGGAACCAATTTCTCAGCTCGTCGATGTTGGTCGTAGCAATGCTCTTGATTTTGGTTGGCTTGATGTCGTTCGGCATCATGCTCGGCATCTCTCGCGTCCTCTCTGATCTCAATTGTTCTCCTCGAAGAAAATTCACCGTCTCTCGGCTTCTGTTCACTCGTCCTTCAAAATGTCTGGAACCGTTGTCAAAATAACACGCATTTGAGATAGTTCAATCGAAAAAGTGTCAACTCGGTTACTTGTACCGACATAGGCTCCATCGTGGGACTCGATCCTTATCGCAATGCATGTCTTCCACCATTTGTCGATGTCGGTTGTATCGGCCCAGAAGGCGCCCCCTCTGGTCGACCATCGACTTCCTCTTGTAGTCTCTCTCATGCTCGGTTAGACGTTTTCGTCTCGTCTAGCTGTTCCAGGGTTCCGAACCCACATGTGAGGTGCTACTTTGGTTAGGCTAAGTTGGCAACCTTAGACTAATCGTAGAACCTAATATCTTGATCTAATTATAAAGCGTAGAGAGAATTGATAAGATTGTCTTACGAACAAGGTTTCTTACAATCTGGGTGTGGCGTAATTCTGGTCTGTACCGGTATGGGTCCCTCTCCCATGGCTAGTAAATCCCCGTCTTAAATATCCACGCCTCAAGTGTTCTAGAAAGAGCCTTAGAAACGCAGAAAGGGGTACGAGCGAGGGTAGGCCATCAAGGGACCGAGCAATCTTCTCGTTGTTTGATCGGGCTTCGGCTACGCAGCCTGCGCGAGCCACCGTTGGACGCTGCGGGGGGAGCATCGCTAAGGCTGTGGTTATCAAGGGTTCAGACTCGGCGAGAGCGTGAGGACCGCACGCAGCATCTAAGCGCGCCCACGACGAAGCGAATTCTAACGACCACATGGGCTCGCTGTCGCTGTCGTCTCCGTCCGGTGTACCATGCCTTCTAGACACCGTTGTGGTCATAGCAGTCGCTAACCGTCCATACATGGTCGGCTCCATCGGAACTTCGTGGTTGGAATCCCCGCGCACGCGAGCATCTTGTGCTGTTAGGAAACGGATAGCTGAGCCCACTGCCAAACCGGCCGCTCCGACATGGGCCGCATCCGCCAAGGCAGCCAAGTCCCCCACCCCCATGCCTCCGAAACGTATGGGAAGAGACATCTCGGAGCGAGTGTTGCGGGGTAGGCAAGCGGCGGGAAGGCCCAATATCTCAGCCGCCACATCTAGGGTGGCATACCCGCTAAGATACAAGTACTATTTAGAGGAAATAAATATTGTCAGATACTGGCACTTAGATAAATGGGCTATGATATGACATCACCCCATCTGGGTGGTGTTAGGTCAACCGTTGGTCCGTCGACAACACATGAAGGTGGACAACTTGCCAAGAAGCGCAATTTTGAGGACCCCTTAGTCGGAGCCTCGAAAATCTGGAAGCGCAACAACGGTGCTGGTGCTAGTCGAGGTCGAGGACGTGGAGGCGGACACGGAGGTCGTCGCCGAACTTCTCAAAACACTAGCCGCATTGACTTCAAAGCCATCGCCGGAGCTTTGACCCATGAGGAGCGTAAGCGCCATATTGACGCGAGACTGCGCTTCAAGTGCCACAAGATGGGACACCGTCTCTTCATGTGCCCAGAGTTGAAAGGCAAGGAGGCAATGGGTGCTCCTTCGAAGAAGCAATGATGGTGGCATGGCTGTTCTACTGACGAGCTTGAGCAGCCGGCTGAATCTACATATCGTCATGAACCACTGCTAGCGACACAGATCGTCGAAACTCTTTCGACATCTCCATCGACTACAGTCGCGACTCGTGCAATATTAGTAGCTTGTCGTCGTTGTGAGAACAAGCAAAGAGAGAGTCGTAAACATGTAACCAGACGTTCGATTGATTGGAGACTTGTTGACTATGTTTTTGAACCTCTGCACACACGCTTTGACTTCCACCAATATGAATAACGACCACCACGTAATGACCGGGTCCAACAAAAGCCATTTCGAATCAAGAAAGCAATGTCGAGCGAATCAAGCGACATCAAAAGCGTGCGTCGACCAAAGAGTTCCGAAACTAGTGTGGTGGTTAGCCTTCGGAAAGCTAGCTGCAAACACAAAATCGGTTATGTTATGTTCTCTCGCTGCTCTATCGCTAGGTGGAAGTGCAAATGGAGAGAGAATTGAGAAGATATCTCACTGTTAGATACCTCCACACTTTGGCGTCAGTGGGCATGCCTTCGGTTCAGTCGGTCCATGATTACTACCCCTTTGCATTAGAGGACGGGGGGCGACTATGGCGGTTGATCGTTTGGCTATTTTGGTGGTTATTCGTCGATCCCCCGGCATGGGTGTGTGCCGTCGGTTATCGTTTACTGCGGTTTTACAACTAAGTTCGCATTAAGGATTGTGTTCGCCGGTCTACTTTTGCCCTTTATCCTTTCGTTGGTTTTGGGTGACTGATATGCGTCGGGAATTCATGCATTCATGCATCGCCTTTCGGTTGCTTGTTCTTCATGGCACTTCGACCTCTTATTTTCGAGATGCTGCTTTGTAGGAGGGCGATACTTTTCACGCTCATTAGTGCCGTGGGTTCGAATCCGGGGGTGGTATTATACCGCTCAACTATCCCCGGGTTTCGGATCTGTTGATTTAGTGACTTGCTTTGGGGGTAGCGTGAGGGGCTAGGGATACATGAAATTGCGGGGTGGTTAGGGTTTCCCTCCGTGCTTGTCTCTTACCTATACACATTTTAAGGCCAATTTTTAGGTGAGTTTTGCAACCATCCGAGAAAGAATTGCAGGAGGGCAGTGCTCATACTGTTGCATGCCTTCTTATTACCCAGCGGCCTTAAACCGATATTCCAATTAAAAAAAGGTACATGGCTCGTAGGAACACGGCTCGGCCGGTACACGGCTCGCGGGACAAAAAAAACACGAGCCGTGTTCCTCGCGCTTTCTGGTATTCCAATTAGGCCGGTACACGGCTCGGACCGCAGTACATACGGACTTTGTATCGGGCTTGTATTACCTTTTCTACCTGCGCAGCCATCGCGCCCGCACACACACTCTCACACACGCCTACCCGCACCCGCGCCCGTTCCACGATGTTGAATGTAAGGCGCATCACGCTTGTAGGGGCCGTGGCCCTTCTTGTCGGCTTGGCGGCACTCGTGAATGCCATTCCGCCCGCCGCGCCAAATGTGGTGATGGGTACGGACCCCTCCGCCGGGAGCGCGATGCGGGCAGCAGCGCTCGCAGCCGCTACAGCAGCGTAATGGTACCTGAGAAGTCGTCGTTCGCAGCAGCGTGCGGAAGCAGGTAATGTTGGAGCGTTACCTCAGGGCGGCCGTGGGGGATACCGCCCCGGAAAGGCGAAGGGCAAGCCGAGGAGGGCGTGGATAAAAGGCATCAAGGCATGGCGGTTGCGTACTGAGGAGACTCCGTGCATGTACGAGACCGAGTACATGTGCACAACTGACAAGTGGGCGAACGACGTCAACAACACCTTGTACAAGGAGTTCCGGCGGACTTTCCGAATCCCTTTCGGATTGTATCAAGATATAGTGGAATCCGCCTACGCCTCGGGCAGATTCCGCGACGATAGGCTGGGGCTCAAGAAGAAGAGGGCAAGGGGTGCTCCCCCCACACCTTTAACGCTTAAGATCTTGGCGTCGCTGAGGGTTATGGCGTTGGGCTGCCCTATGGATGGTATGAGGCTTGAGAGTGGTATCTCCCAGCCAGTGCTTGCAAAGTTTTTTCACAAGTTTACTGCGTGGATGGTGGAGAAATATTTCGAGGACAACGTGCATATGCCCAACGACACAGCGGAGCTGGAAAGTGTCGAGACGGTGTACTCCTTGCTTGGGCTGCCTGGTTGCGTGGGTAGCATGGACGGTGTGCACTTCGCGTGGGACAATTGCCCTGCACCGAGTGTGCCGGCTTACAAAGGGAAGGAGAACTTTCCGACTGTGGTCTACAACGTCACTTGCGATCATGCCCGCCGTGTTATGTCTGTGCACGGCCCTTTCCCGGGTGCCAGAAACGACAAAAACATTGCTAGAACGGACCCTGCCGTCCGGGCGGTGCGATTTCACAGCATGTACCTGAACTTCAGGTACCCAATGTACGCCGAAACGGGAGTTCCATACACAATGGCAGGTACTTCAACTGTCCCATATATATTGTGGTATGCTTGCTTGCTCTGTTTGTTATATTGCCTGATTGCAACCGTGTTTCATGTAATGCCTCTGCATATATATGTGCATGGCTTCTCTGTGACGGTGGCTACCACAGGTGGCGGGCAACCATTGCTGGGTATAAGCACAGCGGGTACGATGAGGCCATCCGGTGGAGTGAAAGGTGAGGCTACACGTTGTATGTACCCCATCTTGTGCATATGTACTCTAGTGGTGTCGGTATTAACGCAAGCACCGACATATATATACAGGATGGGGTCATGCCGGAAGGATTGGAAGATTTGTTCGGAATCTTGAAAAAGCGATTCCGGATTTTGAGGACACCCATACTATTCAACAAGGAGAGCTCAATCAATTCCCTTTTTAAAACATGCTGTATCTTGCATAATATGTTAATGGATTGGGACGGCATCTCAGATTTAGGATGCGAAGATGACCATTGGACAGCTCGTGACAAAACTGACTTGTGCGATATTCTTGAGAGATTACGGCAAGCCAGGGAGGAAGCCCGTGGTGCAGGCACCATACAGTCAAGCCCCCCCTCTTCTGCGACGGTGCGGCTCTCACACGGTCACGCACAATCACACACACAGCCACACACACACAGTCACACGAACAGACAGACACACAGGCACACACAGACAGTCACACGAACAGACAGACACACATAGACAGTCACACAGGCACACACAGACAGTCACACGAACAGACAGACACACAGGCACACACAGACAGTCACACGAACAGACAGACACACAGGCACACACAGACAGTCACACGAACAGACAGACACACAGGCACACACAGACAGTCACACGAACAGACAGACACACAGGCACACACACACAGTCACACGAACAGACAGACACACAGGCATACACAGACAGTCACACGAACAGACAGACACACAGGCACACACAGACAGTCACACGAACAGACAGACACACACAGACAGTCACACGAACAGACAGACACACAGGCACACACAGACAGTCACACGAACAGACAGACACACATGCACACACAGACAGTCACACGAACAGACAGACACACAGGCACACACAGACAGTCACACGAACAGACAGACACACAGGCACACACAGACAGTCACACGAACAGACAGACACACAAGCACACACAGACAGTCACACGATCAGACAGACACACAGGCACACACACACAGACAGTCACACGAACAGACAGACACACAGGCACACACAGACAGTCACACGAACAGACAGACACACAGGCACACACAGACAGTCACACGATCAGACAGACACACAGGCACACACAGACAGTAATACGAACAGACAGACACACACAGACAGTCACACGAACAGACAGACACACAGGCACACACAGACAGTCACACGAACAGACAGACACACAGGCACACACACACAGTCACACGAACAGACAGACACACAAGCACACACAGATAGTCACACGATCAGACAGACACACAGGCACACACACAGTAATACGAACAGACAGACACACAAGCACACACAGACAGCCACACGAACAGACAGACACACAGGCACACACACACAGTCCCACGAACAGACAGACACACAGGCACACGTGTGTCATTGGATCATTAAATTACTAATACCCCGCTGTTTGGTGTGCACTATCCAGCATTACCGGAACATTGTGTCGGATGATGGTTCTCGAGTTCGTCGTAATGTAGACGACGACTTCACTTCGATAGGCTCGCTCATCTGGACCGTGCAGCCAAGGGTCGAAGCTGGTTATGAAGCCTTCAGGAAACTCCTTGTAGAGCACCATGCATGGCTAGAGCGTGCGAATATGCTTTTGTGGCTACACAGCTCTCGAAACAATGCATAGTTGTGGATATACTAAGTGGCAGCAGCAACACGGCATTCGCAACAAATGTAATTGATGATTACATGTCATTAACTTTGGCTTCTTCCTAGTCCTCCACCTCGCCATTGCCACCCCCCTTCTCCTCGCTCTCATTGTCACTGCTAGAAGTACCATTATCAGCAGTTGCTGCTACGCTAGCTTTATCATTTATTGCACTCTCTGCATGCCCAGACGTGCTAGGATCACCAATGCCTGCAGATCGCGGCGCGGGTGCACTTGACTGTCGGGCGCGGTGTGCTAGGAACTGTTCCTTCATGTGCAACCTATACTCCTCAACATCCGCAACAATGGCTTGCTGTTGAGCATGGTTTTGGGCTGCCATAGTGAATGCTAGAGTCAACGAGTTTTGATAATTCATATAAAACATCTCACGCTTAATACCCCTCAACTCTCCCCTCACAGCCTTTGACGCAGGGGTGAGATTAGGAGATACCAAGTCAATCTCACCTTCTGGAGTCCCAGGGTCCTTCATCTTCTTGTGTTTCTTGTCGAACTGCGGCTTCTTCTTTCTTGCCTCCAACCGGCTCTTCGCTGGGCGGTCCGCGGCCACACCCTCCCCGTCAGACGCCAGCTCCACCGCGTCCACATTTCCTCTCGCCGACGCCACGAAGGCCAGCTCAGGACGACAAGCTTCACCAGCTGGAGGCCCGTACTGCACGAAGATCTTGAACTCCACCGGCTCCCATGATTCCTTCATCGGCGGCATAGCGGCGGCGTCTATGTCCAACCCCGCCTCATCCTCCGAGCAGCTGTCGTCCGCGACAGCATCAGATGAGATCTCTGCCTTTCGCTATTTCTTTGTCATCTTTTTCGCGTGCAGCTCTGCAAACTGTTGGGCGCAGCTGCCGTCGGCGGTAGCACTCTCGGCGGCCTCCTTCTCGCGCTGCTTCCGGGCCTTTTTTTTTGCGGCGGCTTGCTGAGCGCGGAGCCTGTCAAGCTCCTTCCGGCGCCAGTAGGCGCGCTTTATTTTTTCGATAATGTCCGTCCACTGCTTTCCGGAGGGGGGATGACCTTCACCGTCCAAGAACTCGCTAGCGACCTAAAGTGGGTGGGACATAGTCATATACAAAAGTTCTCGTGTCGGGTTGTGACAAGTCGGGCAGGTGGGCAAGGCGGCGGGTACCTCAAAGATCACGCCCGTAACTTCCGCCTTGATGTCCAGCCACCTCTCCCATATTCGCACCGATCGCGAAGGGTGGCACCGCAGCTCCACGCTTTGTTCGGCTGTTACCTTTCCCCCTGCGAAAAGGTACCTCATGCGGCCGAGCGCGAGCTGCTTGAAGAGAACTGCGGCACGCTCGCAAAGAGGCACCTCCACCCCCTTCCGCCCGCCATCGGGCGCCTCCTTCTTCGTGGGCCCCAGCTCCGAGGCGGAGAGGGACGCCTGAAGCGCAACTTGTTTCTCCGCCTCGGTCCAGTGCCAACTTCCGGCTTGCGCGGCCCCCTCTTCGGAACGTTTGCGCCGAGGCATATTGGGCGGACTGTGCTAGCGATGTTGCGGGGCCGTGGGTGGTGGGATACTGCGTAGCGATACTGCGTAGCGATTATACTGCCGCTACAGGGGGAAGAGCCCCGGCTTGAGGCTCCAGCCGTGTTCCTATTTGCCCAAGCCGTGTTCCTATTTGGCCGGTACACGGCTCGCGAGCCGTGTACCGTAATTGGAATACCTGTATTTTTGATATTTTCGGTACAGGGCTCGCGAGCCGTGTAAGGATTACCGCACGTCTAATTGGAATATCGGCTTTAGACCTTTGCTTTTTTCAGCTTCATTGTTGGCGGTGTGGGTTTCCACTGCCTTTTCTGTAATCACAAACTTTTTTCTTATAGACAGCCAGCGGAGACACCGCTGCGGCTACCTGTACCATCATGTACGGGTACCTTTATCCGCCCCCATGCACAGCTCCCAGTTCGGTTCTCGAAAGCAAGGAGCCCCTCTTCCACAGGAGCCCCTCTACAACCGAGAGGACTTGACTGTTGACCTCATCAGCAAAACCAAGACTTTTTCAGACAGCGTGTTGGCGGGAGGGGCGGCGTGGATTATTCCGGGACTCTGTTGACTAGTCTCTGCTTTAGTGCTTTCAGGGAAGTGGGCATCGCGGAAATGGATATCGACCGCGATGAGAATAAGATTTGTTTTCGTTGAGGAGCGATAGCGCAACCCAGCTCAGGAAGCGATAGAAGGGAAGGCACGCCAGTGGGAGGCAACTTAAAACTAGACGGGCGTCACCGCTGCGATCCAACGGACTGCGATGGCTCAGAAACGAGTTCCGGCGAGGCCGATTGTGTTCGCGGCCGGTCTGTCGCCGCAGTACCGACCCGACCATCCCGACTACAACAGGACAGGCGTGGCGCAACAGGTACGACGCCGCGCTCGTCACTCCCTACGTCTCGCAGGGGTATTGTTCCCCATCGGAATGGGTGTGACTCTCTGTGGGTGGGTTATTTTACACTGACGAGTCATCCCGTTGTCGGACCTGCACGCGCGTTTTCACATGCTCTTGACTGCAGGGTTTATCTTTAGGGCTGTATCATTTTAGGGTTACTGTTGTTTGTTTCTGTTGCTGGCTGTATACCTGTTGTCACGGAGTCTGGCAACGCGAGGGTCAGTACCTGCCCTAGCAACGATCGTCCATGTGCTGCCACCTCATCAGTATCCCGACCTTGCTGAGGGCGCAAAGCAGAGGAAGGCGCGCGAGGCTCAGGACTTTGACGGTGCGCAGCGACACAAAAAGGCGAAAGACAAAAAACGTCTCAGGTTGGAAAAGATGTACCCTGACCTGTACCCCAAGCAGGGGAAGGGGGTTAAAGGCAACCGGGGTGGCTCGGTGGTGGGGGTCGCTACCCCCGGGGCTCACTCGGCTGCAGGGGAGGGCGGGGCGGCCACTGTCGGGGACGGCGTGGGGAGTGCTGATACATCAGAGGTTAGTGGGGGTAAAAAGAACAGGGAAGGCGAAACGGCACGACCAGCTGGCTTCGTCCGTCGGTTCTGCCTCTGCCGTTGATAGACTGAGGGCGGCCTCGGGGTGTGGTTTCACCCATATCGCGCAACTCCCTGCGTGCGTCTATGTTTCATTTGGAGCTTGTGGATAGCCATTGAACTGTTTGTCTATTTTTGGTGAGAGGAGATTGCGCCAGTCAGATACGGCAAGTAGCCAGGGACTATGCCTAAGATAAAGGCATGGAGAGTGTTGCCTGCACGTGAGGATGAGCTATGGAGCGCGCTGTTCCGAGGTGTCCAATTTCGGTCAGTTCTGGTATAGATTTTATTAATAACACTATTAACATATTTATTGCCTTTGTACGGTGTAATGTTGTCCTTCACGAAGGGCTCTGTGCTGACCTTGGGGCAGTCAGTGGCTTTGGTTCTGCGATGCATACCAAGAAAGGCGCCGCTCGCAATGAAGATATTGATTGCCCTTCATTTAGAGCACACACAAACACACACACAACACAACACAACACAACACAACACAACACAACAAACAAAGACACGCTCATACATGCACAACATACGCGCGCACAAACATACATAAATACGCGCACACACAAATGTACACCCATACACACCGTGTCAAAATTATCGCCCGTTGTCTCACTCGATTGATATGCCTACGCATTTGCATTTTACACGATTGTAAATAGGGGGTGGGTAAGAGCGTAGTAAGCAATAGAATGCACCACGATGTTGCATTGTATCTACGTCTAAATGAATGTACGCTGAGTTCATTGAGCTGATTGCTGATGCTTATTCCAATTGACAAATAAGCTAACTCAGAAATTCAAAATGCTGTTTGCCGGCACTTTGAAGGTACGATGGGATTTTGCTGGAAAAAGGTTTTTCTTTTTCACTTTTCACTTCATCATTTCACTTTTTCTTTCAAATTGTGTGTCTGGTTCACAGCATTTTATTTATATTTCGTCATTATGAGAATTGTTTCACACAGTATACATACATTCTGTCAGTTATCCGAAGCAGCGCGTGCATGATGCGCCACCATGCATGACAAGACCCGGTCGCACCTGGAGGAACCCCTGCACTCCCATCACCCTGACGCCCCTGCATCCCCATCCACCGCCCGCAATAGTATTATGACTTGTGCTGTCATGTTCATGGGGTCTCCTAGGGCGATCGCTGATTGTGAATATTTCTCCACAGCTGATAACAAGAATCATGTGAGGAAAATCTCGATGGTGGGTTGCGAGTCATCCTATTTTTGTGTTCAAAACTTTGCCGTGGCTTGAAAGGGGAAAAGGCTCTCAGTTGCCACGCCGTTTCAATTCCAACTGCTGTTGCTTCTGTTTGGACGTTACTATGTTTGGATGGGCTGCGCCTGTTTGAGGTGAAACCGAATTTCTGAAGGAGGCACCGCAACGCAGCGGTGAGACCATCTTCTGCCTCTGCTGCGAGCGTAGCCCATGCAAACCCGCCCACTCTGGCGCCCTCTAGATACGCAAGCGAGTAGCGGGCCGACGTAAGGCGGCCCTTGTGTTCCAAACTTGTAAAACTCTTATTGATTTTGGCAAAGTGACTTAAATGCGAGTTGTAAGTAAATACGAATAACGAAGTAAATACAGGTACGAATACGAATATAGTATCGCCACTGCTGGTAGCTGTAGTACATAGCGATGAAGGAGATGGACGCGGCGCGCCAGGTCGAGGAGGAACTGCGCCACGACGCACCTCCGAGTCGGGTCTCGGTGTCGGTCACACAGGTGGAGGGACGCCCTGGAAGCTGAGCGACACCTGATCAGTTACTGCTTAGGCTACCCTACATCGTCGCTTTTCTGTTTTCCATCGTCAAATATCGCCCCCTTTGCGTGTTTCTCTAGATCGGGTCCGGAACGGTACGTCTCCCGTCTTTCCGCTTTGGGATCGTTGACCGTCTCAAGTGGCGACCCACGTACCCATACTCACCGCGAACTTACTTACTAATCGCGACTTGCTCATCCCCAAGACGGCCTCCCTCCGTCGTAAACTCGGTCAGACCAATGCGCCGTCCCTTTTTCTTAACCGAGGTGCTGTAGCTTTTCAGCTATTCCGGCTTATTCCCTCAAGCACCTCTAGCCCGGCGGTGGTATTTTCCTACTGTTGTTCGCAGCGACTAAGTCGTCGGTAGATAATAGTAGTACGTCAGCGTTGTCCGGAGACTCTGGACTGATCCCACGCCGCTCTGCCGGTGTTTTTCCTCTGCTGGCATATTTACGAACACCAGTGAACGACCTCGATCTCGCAGCACAAATCGCCTTCTAAGTGCACCCCGGAGTTCAAAGCTGTCTCTAACTCCTCTGTCCTTGCAAGATTTAACCTAACATTCGCTTTCACGGCGGACAAGTAGAAAATTGGGGCGTCATGCGGCGTCCGGCTGCCTGGCTGCTGCTGGCGGCACTCCTGCTTCTGTCTGCCCCCCAGCTGGGTAAGACTGAGGACGATGGCGGGCCACCTAACAGCCCGGGCTGCCCCACCGTCTTTCGTGGCAAGGACTGCGACGAGCCCGTGCCGGGGCTGCCGTCCTGCCTCGGCGGTGGAAAGCCTTACCCGTTCAAGTTTTTCACTATGACGCGCCGCAAATTTGCGCAGTTCCTGCACTCCAAATGGGGCAGAAACATGCAAATGGCCAACAGGACAGTGGTGAGCACCGCACACACCCGCCCACCTTCTCACTGGCCGCTTATATAGGATGTCACACCCGCCGAGTAACTCTCACTTTGCCTTGACCTACAATCACCACCTCCCTCAATCGTTGCAGGCGTCGCAGACCTGGCGTTCGATGCCAGAGGTGAACTTCATGGGCGAGGTGAACCCGAAGCCTATCCCACGCTGCGCACTAGTCTCCAGCGGGGCGTCGCTGCTCGGAAAGAGGTTCGCTCCTAGTCCACACTCTGCGCGTTCCATATCAATCAGAATCGACTTCGCTTACCCATTTCAGAATATGGCACCTCGTCAGAAAGGTATGAGAGACATTGAGAGTCGCGTTGTGAGGCTGACAACCCGGGACACTGGGGTGTGGCGCACAGGATGGGTGATGAGATCGACAGACATAGCTTGGTGATGCGGCTGAATGCCGCCCCACATGCCGGATTCGAAAAGGATGTTGGCTCCTTTACCACCCTCCGCTTCAGCAACATGTGCGCCTTTCCCTCTCTCACGTGCACACACACACACACACACACACACACACGTACACCAATCCATTCTACTGTGGTACATGCAGCGCCCCTGATCTCATCGTAGACAGCACATGACAGCCTGGCTCATCTGAGCTTCTCTGGAATGGTGTGTGTGTGTGTGTGTGTGTGTGTGTGTGTGTGTGTGTGGTTGGGGGTGATGGTGCGCAGGAAACACTCTGCTTACCGCGAGGACGATGTTGAGACGGGTATTGTGGACTGGTGCCCACCCACCGGCCTCCGGAAGAGCTGTGAGCACGCCGACCTTGTGCAGGTTAGCGCAAGCCACAACTGTGCTTGTACGTAGCTACGTACATTGTCAGCCTCCACTGTCGATGGGAGAGGGTTTGGCGTTGGTACGGCTTAATCTATAGCGGAATATACCGCGTTCCATGTCTTTAGCTGACATCCAAAACTGTGACTGCTGCTGATGCTCGTAGGTGGCGAAGCAGAAGATGCATGCGCTGAGCCCCGCGTTTTCGGCATGGGCTGGCAGTAGACTTTCTCGAGGCGGTCGTCCATACAATCCCACCTCGGGGGTAAGGCCTTCTCCTCAAACTGTGTCCCCTCCCCCATCATGCACACACACACACACACACACACACACACACACACACACAAACACACAGTCATAACCCTAGCGACGCACTTATATAGACCTTCATGGCACGTTTTACGGCGAGCCTACACCGACTAAAAGCGTCATTTAATGCCATCGCACTCGACTGATCTCAACGCACATCCTTGCGGTTGCTCTCAGTTCACGGCGGCGATGCTTCTGCTGCACGTCTGCGAGCGCGTCACGCTGGTGGGCTTCAACCTGCGCGACACCACGGGCGGCATCAAAGCGGTGCAGGACCGCGTGGCAGCCGATCGAGGGGTCGGCGCTGGCGACGTGAATGTCGTTCCACGGCAAAGCAACATTCGAAGGTTATACTACACACCACGGGACGTGAGTATCCCTGACCTTTAACCCCCCTTTATCACGAAAGCCAGCTCCTCACATGCCCAGCACGCGGATTGCGGTAGCTTCTGAAAAGATAATATCTACCTGGACTTTATAGGACTTCAACCTCCGTTGCTTGTGGGTGACACCTTACTTGCGTGTGTGTGTGGCATGTGCAGGGTGAAGCGCGGGCGGAGGAGTGGGAGGGCTACTCTGTGGGCACCACGACAAAGCGGAACCGCGATTACAAGTTTGTGACCCTCGCGCGCGGTGCTCTTAAGCCAGGGTTTGTGAAGGTAAAGGGGATGACTGACCTGGGCGACGCGGAGGTGGAGGGA
This sequence comes from Tetraselmis chui, assembly GCA_026401115.1. Classification (NCBI taxonomy): domain Eukaryota; kingdom Viridiplantae; phylum Chlorophyta; class Chlorodendrophyceae; order Chlorodendrales; family Chlorodendraceae; genus Tetraselmis; species Tetraselmis chui. The sequence goes on along the minus strand of JAPMLY010000458.1, from coordinate 115,864 downwards.
GAGAGCAGGTTAGAGTCGAGACTGTACAGGCTCCGCCAAAGGATGCGCCGCAACCCTCCGCCAGATATGCAGCGCAAGCTGCTCCTCGCGCGCCGCCCAGCCTCGGTGAGTGTGCGGCTCCCGTTGCCCAACCTGTGTCCCATTCTTGGGCGAACTATTCTTGACTATCACAGTGTGTCTGCCGCTGTAACAGAGGGGAGGCCGTGGAGGGGCGGGTGGGCGGATGCCCTATGCGCTGGGTACCATGTATGAGAAGGCCTGTCTGTGGGAGCTGCGTCAAGCGGGCGTGTTACGCAGCATCGGCGACAATCCGGTGCCGGGTGCCTCGGCCAGCCGCCCGTCCCAGCGCGGCGACAGAGCCAGCAGTGCCGCAGCGGAGGAGGGGCGCCAACTATAGAGCAAAGGGCTGGCTCACCGGGTGGATGGTTGTGGGGGGGAGCGGTCATATGACGTCACTCTCTGCATGCGTATATTGCTGATTATGGCAATGGAAAGATTAATTGGTGCACTCTTACTAGAAATGATGCCCAATTGACTGTCGCGACCCAAACGGAAGGAGGATGCGATCATAAATTGTACATAATATGCCCAACACCAACGGCGTCCACATACTGCCCTTCCCGTCCACAGTGAGCTCGTGCAGGTCCCCCTCCCCTCCCTCGATTTGATTCTACCAGTAGTAGTAGTGAGGAGGTGCGGGATCATAGCGGGGCTGAGTACGGAGATTTACTAGAACTGGTGAATGTGGACGCTGCAGTTACAAAGTACTCTGTGACTTTTGCAGTGTCACTTAGGGTGGGTTCACATAGGGACCGGCCAATGCTCGGGGGAGGGGTAAGCACGTCGTATGGTGTCCACCCCTACTTGGCGGCCTCCTTCAGTCGCGCCACCGCCCGCCATCCGATGTCTCGGCGGCAAAAGCCCTCCGACCAGTCGATCGCGTCCACTGCCTAAACACGACCATTCCCAAAGTGACAGCACCTCAGCGCCTCCCCATCCCAACATTCCTTTGATTAACTCCCAGCGCACCAGCAGCAACTCTCTTCCCCCTGTCCCTTGGGGCGTACCTGGTACGCTTTCGTCTGTGCATCCAGCACGTCATCCCCCAGCGCAGTCACACCCAACACACGCCCCCCCACTGCTACAATGTCATCGCCATCCCAAGCGGTGCCAGCATGGAACACCTGTGAGGGGCACAGTGCTTGTGTCAATTACCGTTCATTCGCAATGTTTCACATGCAATTACCGATTCCCCATTGTCCAAAACCACTCTGCTCATTTTCTTCTGTCCGCTTTCACGTTCTGCGTGTTCGACAATGGGATTTGGTGTTATATTGCAGTGCACGCAAGGGAATGTAATATTGCATGCACCAAAGGGAATGTGTGTACGAGGAAGCGGGCGTGCACGTGAGTATGTCGAGAGAGAGTGTGTGTGTGTGTTGGAGTGAGTATCCATAAAAGTGTGTACTTGTCTGCCTGGAAGGCTGTGAACGCGTGTGCGTGAAAACTGACGTATATTCACGCGTGAAACTGTGTGTCTTTTTGCGTGTGTGTTCGAGAGAGAAAGAGAGCGTGCATGTGTTAGATATGCAATAGAGTGTGTGTGTGTGTTCTTGTCAGTCTGGCAGGCTATGTAGGCGCGCGCGTGAAAAGCTACGTATATATACGCGCGCGCGCGTGTGTGTGTGTGTGAGAGCGCGCGTGCGAAAAGGGGTTGGCTGGTGATAAGAAGCCACTTTGGTTCCCTGTCGTGTTCACACCTACTCAGCCGACCCCACATGAAGTGCAGAGCGAGGAAGGGAGGAAGGGGAGTTACACCTTTGCTGACGTGGCCTTGTCGAGGTCGCGGATGACGGTGCCCTTGGAATAGCTTCCCGGGTAGCCGTTGGCGGCCATCACCACCGTCAGCACCGTCTGCTCGCTCCACTGCAGGTCCTTCACCGTGTCCAGCTTCCCACTGCACGCAGCGATGAGCACCTCCAGCAGGTCCGACTCGAGCCGCATCATCAACCCCTGGCACTCGGGGTCACCAAACCGCACGTTGTGCTCCAACAGCTTCACCTGAGACACCAGTTACAACAGACGCGGGGGTAAGGTTCATTTTGCACTTCGGGCGAACGCACCCACATATTATGAAGCCTAATTGTGCACACACACACAAACGCACACACACACACACACACACACACTTCCACGATCGTACTTTCGACTTGACCTACATGCAAATGATCATTGGTACTCTGCGTTTTATCAGTGCATGCATGAATGGAATCCAAACCTGATAGGATGATGCCTGTATTCATGAAAATATGTACGTGCGCGCGTGTGCGTGCGTGTGTGTGTGTGTGTGTGTGTGTGTGTGTGTGTGTGTGTGTGTGTGTGTGTGTGTGTGTGTGTGTGTGCAAAATCATCTCTCCGTACAAGGCGCTGATGGTGAGCTCCCCCCACCTTGCCGTCCTCAATCATAAGACCTGCAAACAGCACGCCGCGATACGGACGCCCCTCTGACACCATCCCCCGCGCTGTAGGTAGCACGATGGTCTCCATCACCTGCAGGAACACCCCCCACCCCAACTCTTAGCAACCCTGCCCACCCCACCCCATAGTTCTTACCCACTCGCACAGGACAAGCGACGGGGGGTGAGCGTGGCGTGCCTCAGCTGCAATCTCTGGCGTCACAACGGGCGCGGGTGAGTAGGCACCCATGCCGCCAGTGTTAGGGCCGGTGTCCCCATCACCCACGGCCTGACACGACGTCCAGACAAGAGAGAACAAGGAGGGCGAGGGAGGTCTATTAGCAGGGGAAGAGGTGGGAGGAGGCGGAGGTGGGGCTTGAAGTGAGGCAGTGCGGTGCACCTTGTGATCTTGGGCAGACATAAGCGGAATGGCGTCTTCTCCGTCGAGCAGCGCAAAGAATGACGCCTCCTCTCCGGTGAGAAACTCCTCTATCACGATCTCGCCCCCTGAGGAGCGGCGTAGCGTGTGGGACTCAGGGAGAGGGGGGTAAGCGCGTGGGGGGGGGGGGAGGGGGGGGGCGATGCAGAGGATGAGGGATGGGGGAGTGAGGTAAGGGAGATATAAGCCCAACCTGCGCTTCCGAAGCCCTCCTCGACCAACATGAAGTCGATGGCCTCCTCCGCCTGAGCCACCGTGTCGCACAGTATGACGCCCTTCCCGGCGGCCAGACCGTCCGTCTTAACCACGATCGGAGCGCCCTGCGTCTGCACGTACGCCTTGGCCGCTGCGGGGTCCGTGAAGCGCTCGTAGGCAGCGGTGGGGATGTTGTACTTTTTGCACAGGTCCTGTGCGGAGGCGCACAATGCAGAGTCAGCACAATGCTGCCCCGTCTTGAAAACACATGCACTGGAAGACTAACTCACACACAGAAACACACACACACACACACACACGCACACGCACAGAAACACACACACACACACACACACACACACACACACACGCGCATTTACATACAATCCCGCACTCACCCACACACATTCACTCTCACACAAGCACTCGTATTTAGAGAATCTTTAACACACACACACACACACACACATGCAACATACCTCCAAAAACTAACATAGTTTTCTCACACACACAAATAGAAACTTACATAGTTATAAACACGCACGCACACACACACACACACACACACACACACACACACACACACACATACTCATAAACAACCACACTCACTCCCAAACACACACACACACACACACACACACACACACATGTGCATACATATACGCACACACGCACACCCACTCGCTCTCACACATGTACATACAGAAACACACTCTGACATGCTCACACGCACGCATACATATACACACGAGCTTACACACAAGCACGAACGCACACACAAATACGCTGACAACATCTCACCCTCAACACACTCACATATACAGTGAGATATACAGATACACACACTCACACACAAACACCCCTCCACAAATTGGCAGCCCCCCATCTCCTACACACACACGCACGCGCGGGCGCTCCAACCCGATGTATCTCCTCCCCGTGCTGTCCGTCACAGCCCCCACCTTCATGAATGCTTTTGACCCCTCCAGTTCCGCGGCGCCCTTGGAAGGGCCAAAAGTCGGGATGCCCGCCGCGCCGAGGTCGTCCGCGAGGCCCGCGACCAGCGGCGCCTCGGGCCCGATCACCACCAGCCCCACGCCCTTGTCTTTGCAGAAATCAATCACGGCTGCATGGTCCTCCACTTTGAGGTCGGGCACGGTGGTGATGTTTGGCTCCAGGCTGATGCCCGCGTTGCCTGGCGCGCAGTACAGCGTGTCGCAGCGACGAGACTGCGCCAGCTTCCAAGCGATCGAGTGCTCACGCCCACCGGTGCCCACAACCAGCACGTTGACCTGCAGGGCGCCGCAAGAAAATGGTGTCGGATACCTGTCGAGAACTATGTAACTCCGGAATATATTCGAATATACTACGAAGTTTGTTAGGGGAGAGCCCGACATCTCACCTTATCGCTGCCGTTGTCTTTACTAGCGGCGCAGCGCATAGGCACTCTCCTCGCCGATATTGACCAACTAGCCGCGCGGCGCCCAAGAGGCGTAGAGACTCGACGCACAGCATCCTTTCGGAGCGACAGAGGGTCACGATGGGCGGGTGCGCTGGCCCGGACGGTTATGGCTGGGCGTCGGTGCGGGGTGGAGGTGGTCGCCGGCTGCAAGCGGCGGCTAACGGCACGGGACGATGCGACGGCGGCACTCATTGCTGCCCTCGTTCTCTGGGAATAACCTCACCCTGGCACATTCACAAGTTTAAGTCTTTTCATTTAAGATAACTCAAGGGGAGAGGGCGCTGGGTAGACTCGAACTTTAACACTCGACGATGGGTATGGGCCAGGGTTGTGTGACTACGAGTAAAGCCGCAAAATACTCTGATATGGTCGGAAATGAACAGTAAAAACGACGCAGGGGCGCTTACAAGTGTTACTTGGTTCGTTCAGACAGTAAAATGTGGATCGTATCTTTAGGGGAGGCTCGGGGAGGTGGGGGTCAGCTTGCCTCGTGAAAGCTCCTCCCTGCTGCTGCTCGAGTCGATGGCGGCTTGAGGCAGCGCCGCATCAAGCGACATTGGGGTCAGCGGTGAGCCTTCGCAACACCAATGTCGACGTCGAGTCAGCATCTAAATTCATAGAACTTCGTGGTAAAAAGTTAAAGCAAGATTAATATTCATATGTGCCGCCAAGTATGGGCCAGAAATCATCCGGCATTATCCGGCGATCACGACAAACGTGACTTAGATATATATCACGTGTTGTACATGTGAAATCAAATCTACATCTATTAGAATAAATAATCGAAACCCTAAAGATTGATCATCCAAGCCCTCCGCGTCGGTCGGCCCGCCGATCGAGTTGCTTCCGCGAGCAGTGAACGTCGCAAGCCTGAAGTCTGTCTCGAACCACCTCACCGAATATGACATAAGCCGAGCTGGCCTACACCGGGAACTCCTTGGGTGCACGTGTTGTTATCTCTCCTGGGAATGTCACTCCTCCGTCGCCTCGCTCGACAAGCCCCGATGCTACCAACTTTCTCGGCCTCGTCCGGCGCGCCGCTTCGCTCCGCTTCCTCGTCAGCGGCGGAGGTCATCAGCGACCGCGCGACTGCGCTGTGCGTGCTGGACCCGCTGCTGCTGCTGGAGCCAGAGCGCCTGCGCGCGCGGGAGCAAGAACGCGAAGCGGGCGGAAGTCAGGCATACGTGAGCCTCGAGGCATGCCCCCCCCCCCCCCCCTTCCCGGCTACGAAAAACAATTGCAGTGTACCACACGAACGCTCTCAAAATTCAGCGCATATACCTAATCAGAAATCACACACCTAACCAGAAATTGCGCATCCGAGGCACGCAACTCCCAACGACATGCCCGTTAAGAATTCTGATCCCCCGTGCCTAAATGCGCAGGTATCTCCGGCTCTACTGTCGAGTGTTCATCGCGGCGGGGAAATGCAGCTGGGCGACACGGACGACCCACAGAGCGCGTGGACCTTCGGCGACGCCGCGGAACTGTTTCAGTACAGGTTCGCCGGGAGTCACACCGTGGTGCGCACCAGTCCCACTTTCCTTGGCCTCTCTATCGTGGCGCCTGGCGTGTCCGTTTCTTTCGGAGGATGAGGGTGGTTTTGGTATGGTGCGGGCAGGTGAGTGGTTGGACGTGTATTGTGTCGTCCGACGTCCTCCGCGCGGTGCTCGACGGCAGCCAAGAGGGGCGGGAGGGCGCCGGAGGGCGCTGGGCAACATTTTCGCAGCTCACCAAGGGCCGTGACTGCCTGTTGAACGCGGAGGGGGTGGCTGGCGGGCTAGCTGTGCCGGTGCTGTTCGCTGGGCGACTGTTGGACTGTCCCAGCGCTTCTGTGTTCAAACTGTCCAAAGCGGCGCAGCTCCCTCACGGCCTCCTCGTCTCCAACGACTTCGAGTCCGTGGATGACTGATGGGATGAGCTGCACGCCGTCCTTGCCTGTAAACCCGGGGGGGGGGGAGAGATGAGGTGGAGGTGCCCTCTCGAATGTACGTTATGGTTATGTGCACTAATTCTCAAGAATTCACCTTCTCTTATCATACCATCTTTGTCATCTTGCATCCATTTAGCCATCTTCTACAGGATTCCACTGTGCATGGGTTTGTAACAACTGTAGCCGATCTGAATCCCCCCGGCACTCGCTGTACACCTTGTGCTGTCGCAGAAACTAGCAGCACTGCACTCTGTCTACCTACTCCATCTCTTTCCTTTCCAACTCCATTGTATAATTATTTTCCTGGCACAGGTTAGCTTACACAGCGCAACGAATGTATGCAGCAACCGTTCGCATGAAATCAACACCCTGCTCCATGATATCAAACCGAGACCCTGCTTCGTATGCCCACAACCCTGCCTTCCATTTGCATCACTTACATCGCCCACTCATCCCCGCAATGGACATGAGCGCCGAGGAGACGGCTTTCTATCTAAGGTTTGAGTTTAGGACTGTAGCCGTGAAGTTTTTCTGCTGTAGGAAGGCCGCCTGCCTGTTGGCTAGGGGAAGAGGGGATCTACGACTGGGGTCACAGAGACACGAGGGTGTCGGGGAGGCCGCGCTGGCAGTGCTGCCCCACGCAGTGCGCCCGGCGGGTGGTCTGCTCGGGTCCGTAGTCGGTGGCGGCCTGGAAAAAGTCGCACACGCTGAGCGCGTCAAAGACGGGGAGCTGCGTGTAGTGGCGGAGCATGGGCGCGCTGAAGTGCGGCAGCTCGGTGCACTCCAGCAGGATGGCTTGCACGGCGGTGTCGCTGCCGATAAAGTCCACCACCCGCTTGGCGATCTCCTGCCCCACCAACACGCGGTCCACCTCCGGCGACAGCAGGCTCGTCGCCGCCGCCACAACGTCAAACCCGATAACGTCCTGCAGCCCCATGTTGACGATGCACTCCGGCCGGGCCACCGTGCAGCCCATCTGCTGCGACAGAAACTTGTTGGTGGCGGCGCACCGGTGGTGCTCTGACTCGGGCAGCGGCGCGTCGAAGCGGTTGGGAAACAGCGCGCTAAGGGATTCGCTGTTGGCGGTCACAACCACCAGCTTGGCGTCCGTCTTCATGCCCGCCATGATGCTGGGGATGAGGCACAGGCTGGACATGAAGACGGGGCAGGCGGTGGTGGAGTCGGCCACGAAGCGCTGGTAGTTGGCCATGAAGCCGCAGTCGCCTGTGCATAGCAGCGCATCGCACCAGCGCGTCAGCATTCCCAAACCAAAACGCAGCAGCGACACAATAACAATAACTGTGAGGGGCACATGATTCCTAGGGATAGCTCTTTCTCTTGGGCAACCATCGGATACTATCGTTCATCCAGCCATGACAAAATGAAAAGGTGTCTAAACTGGCATTGCCCATACCAAATCCCGCCCATCATCCATCATGTTGCAATCCAAAATCTTTCTATGGGAATGACATAGGCACATTATTACACACCCATGACGGATCCCATTAATATTTAGGAATTCTCCTGCCATGCCTATCACGTCAGCCACCATCACATAAAATGACTGCCGATGCTTCTGGTCAATGGCTAAACATTGAAGCAAAAATACCTTCAATACCCTGGGCACTGAGCACGACGAGAACCCAATCAGCGACGCACTCAAGTAATTTGAGAGTATGTTAGCGGTTGTGACGGAGGCGCGGAGACGATACCACTGACCTCACGATGAATGATGGCGTGTCAGCTTGCAAAAGCGAATCCCAACAAAATGGTCGGCAGCGCTTTACAAATTTGCGTCATTTAGACACATTAGTGACGAGCCATGCGTTTATGGTCATTGTGCGAAAATAAAACGCAGTCGCGCCTCCCAGCATGGCATGCCTTCCCATTCCGTGGAGCGCAAAATCGAGGCGATTGGAAAACGCAAAAACGGGTCCATTTTTTATAAACCATACGTGGTTTTAGATATTTCTTGGGGTACATCAACGGCGTTGGTATTTAAACACAATATCGAAACGACCAAATCATTAGACAGCCAGCAAATGAATGGGATCGTCATTTTGCAATTTGTGGTTTCGGATAAATTTAGAGAGATCGTAATTGTGTAATGCATCATTATCGAGCAACATGCTCAGTGGAGCAGAGATCGTGCGCCAACCACTTCGAGCTCTTTTCCCAAATCATTTCACGCATCTTTCAGCCCTTGGGTTACATGAAAATTATAAAGACGCCGAGCGGATGACAAGCGAGGGGGTAATGTTCCCGGTCAGGGCATAAGTCACGCATTTGCAAAAATATATTTCATACGTCAACTCCACCGCACCGCTGCTTCTCTCATTCCCCCAAATGACCGACCCCACTTCTCACCATCCATCGGAAGATGTAAATGCGAAGAGAATGTTTCGCTGAAAAAGGTCGTGAAAAAAAGGTGTGCAAACAATTCGGACGCAAAAACACAAACCGCCATTTGTCTCATTCTGTGGCACCATCGCACAGTCGGCTCAAACTCTGAGCTGCGACTGAGGCCTCGCTGCCCGGCAAACAGATTGTGTTTTTGTTGGTGTCGGAGAAAAAGGGCGAATATGTGTGAGCCGCCGCACTCGGTCAGTGTGACAACGTCGCCAATGGCAGAGTGTGCGGATGATGTTGGGTTGCGTAGTCTGGTAAAATCAGGAAATGAGCCATGTATTGGGAAATATGAACCAAACTGAGCGCGACATTTTTTCATATTTGTAAAAAATATCTTTGGGGAAACAAAAATTATAGACATCATTTCATCGATAGTCAGATTAATCGGCACGGCGAGACATGCTGACGACCTTACATGAAACTTAGATGTTGTATAATTGGCAGTAAGCTTTTCTTTCCTATGTATCATTTGTGGTAACTTCATTCATTTACAGGGGGAAGAGGGGGGGGGGGTACTCGCCCGTGATGCCAAACACGCCGAGCTTCTCCAAATCGCGGATGGCGTTCAAGAAGGCCGCCCTGACGTCGTCCGGCAGCCCGCCGCTCTGCGCCAGCTCAAACGTGAGGCCGGGCACCTGACGGTACACCACGCTGTAGGGGAAGGAGTTGGGGTGGTCGATGTCGCCCGGGATGGGTGGGTACCTGGCAAAATGCGCGTACATGGATCAATAACGGTGATTAAAAAAATTTTAAAAAACATTAATTTGAGTATTTTCCACTGCTCGCCAATAATTTCGGCTATCGAGTACCCAGGTACATCGACGCACGTCAGTTTCTGCGAATACTTTGTCCGCCCTAAACTATTGACCCCGCCTTTCACGTGAAAATGCAATCCGATCTTTCTAGTGGTATTATATTATTAGTGGTATGTAATATTGGGTTGCTTACAATGATATACACGTCTTGGTCCCCCGCCCCCCCTTTTTCCATGTCCTCGTGTCTGTAGCGCTTCTTGTAATCAAATCAATGGTTCACAGTGTCTGATTGAAAACACCCACTAGTTTAGCCGGTTTTTGTAATTCAAATTTTAAAATGAGACAGTGGTCCACAGTAGTTTATGCACAATACAGTACTTTGCATTGCAGCGATCCTTTCGTCACTCTCGTCGCCCTTACGTGTCCCCTCCCTGCTTATGTTGTTTTTCTTGTAATCAAAGACAGACAGACACATTTCAGCTTATTAGACGTGTTAATAGGGCGAAATTCTATTGCGCCAGGATATTTCAATAAACTGACAACATATATGTTTCCTTACATGATTACAAGATGAACCAGATGAGCACGGACAGGGAAAGTGGGAGGGGAAATATATTTGTTTCGTCCAACTTTCGATGAGCATTTTTGCATAATTTTCCAACTTGATTTACAAAAGTATGAAAGCAAAAAGTAACACAGCATTTCATATTTTATTATGAATGTAAAATTATGAATGAAAATCAAAAAAATTAATTATAAGTAACCGATGAAGATGGCATTTGAAGGATTGATTATAAGAAAACCCCGACAGCCGATCATCATCAGGGTGCCAAATGGAAAAAATGCAAGGCAAAAAATTGAAAAGTGAATAGGAACTGCACTTTCCCAGCAGATTCCGGGAAGCCGCAGCTGTGATAGGTACGGAAAACCAGAAACGGCAAATGATGTCCGCGCAGGTTACCGCCAGACTTGTCTATGCAAAAAATACTCACTATGGAATTATTTCAAATGCTTATTAACATTCTTTCCCTCAATTTTAGCAAATGAGGGGGGATCATGCGAACTACTACACCAGCACAGTGCATGGGGGTGATCAATCCTCTGCAGCAGCCCGTACTTTGTGTCTGAATGCCTTTCTGCTGACCTCATTGCTTTGTTTTGCTGTATGGTACATTTCATATTAAACATTCTTGTAAAACAATTTCGACAAAATGGTATTACGTTATTCATCGCACACACACCCACCCCCACATTATTACGGATTGATTGTCGCATGAAATGATACGAGAGAGAGAGGGAGAGGGAGAGAGAGAGAGAGAGAGAGAGAGAGAGAGAGAGAGAGAGAGAGAGAGAGAGAGAGAGAGAGAGAGAGGGGGAGAGAGAGAGGGGGGGGGGAGAGAGAGAGAGCGAGAGATTTCAAGCAAGCTCATGCAGGGGAGGGGGGGGGAGGGGGCAGCGGGCACGTCATCTATGGAAAGAAGTCAGTGGCTGGCGGGACGTACCCGTACTCGAGACGGAGCACCCCGAGAGAGGTTTTGGCGGCTTCTTTGGTATTCCCGGTCGGCCCGGCCGAGACGAGTCGGTAGAGCACGGAGTCCGAGAAGGGCGCGAGGGGGGTCTTGGACACAACCGGCGCGATCAGTCGGCAGGCGACAAACAGGTTGCACAGCTGCGTCGCCTCCGCCTCCGTCAGCACCGTCCCCTCCTTCATCAGCCACTCCACCCCCGCGCGCCCCGTGAACGCGTGGTGCCCGTCCTTATACTCCACCATCTCCACCTGCCCCTTCATCCGCTCGCAAGTCTTCAGCACGTACGTGTGCGAAATGTTGGTCAGGTCCGCGCCACCTGCGGCGATGTCCATCCATATCATAGCACTTGAGTTCGTTGGGAGGCTGCTCACACTCCCTTTGGCGCTGTTTGCATTATTTGTTGTAATCAATTCTAATTAAAAAGAGATCACCTCCGACAAAATAATATCACGTGACATAGACATCTAAAACAATGAGAGGACGAGCTCATGTTGTGCTTTTTGTAATCCATCCATCCATCCTTACTCCGAGGACGAGCGATTGAGGTCAATTGTATGTGGGCTACCTGAAGTCGATGATATTCCATCTTACAAGAAAAAGCAGCGGAGAGCACCGCGGCTACCTGGGGTATCATGACTGACACTGGCCACACTCAAGAGTGAAACAACGAACTGAGACGATACATGCCTCGTCGTTGATGGTTGATATGGTTTGAATATGAGAACCTCCCATGATTAATCGACGTAGTCGCGTGAACGATATTCACCTGCTTTAATTGCTGCGCGGGTACCTTTGACTGCGGAGGAGGAAGCGAGACCATTACTTTTTGAGTGTCCGCCACGGAAAGTAGCAGGACGCCGTATCGTCGTAAACATGCGAGAAGGATGAATACCAACACGACGACCAGAACCGTAAGATTTTGAAAGGTTTTGAGTAGCAGTGCCGTTTTATCCCCGACCAGCGGATCACTGCTGTATGCACTCACCCAGCAGCTGCTCATGGAAGCTGAAGCGGTAGAAGAGCGTGGAGTTCTTAAAGTCGAACCCAGTCTCCCAGACGTGGTGAAACACGCGGCGCGCCATCAGCTGGTTCCCCACCTGCACGGCCCCTTTCGCGTCCGGCGCGATCTTGAGCGCGATCATCGCCTTCACCAGGTCGACGCCCAAAAAGCAGCGCTCGTACGACCTGAACAGCCATGTGCGATTCTTTACCGACACCTCCGACATCAGCCTCTTGGCGATCACGTCCAGATCGTCCAGGCCCAGCACGCGCTGCTCACCGCCATCTTTCCCCTGTACGTGACAAGCAACGACGCCGGGTGCAACTCAAGAAGTTTATAAAAGAAAAAAGTAAAAAAGTAAGAATAATCAAGCACAGAGTTTCCGACGTGACCCGTATCACATAAATTGGGTTGACCGCAACAGCACACGCGCGAAAGCAAGACGCTCTGGAAGTTCAAAACATTTGACCGTTTCTTCACCTCTACGAAAAAAAAAATGCTGCACTCACGTACGTGGACGAGTCCCCCCCCCCCCCCCTCCGTCCAAAAGAAAAGATAATTGAAATAAAAATACCGCGCCCTATCCCCATTTGAGCCGTCTGCTGTCCTGCAGCTGTTTATTTAATTGAGATACAAGAAGTGGGATGAAAACGGCGACTGCCATTGTATATGTGGTGGAAGATACGAAACCAAACACCCGGTGTTTGGCAACAGCAGATGTACCGCGAGATATCTTACATTGTCTTTTCTGGCAGAGCCCTGAACTATCGACCAGGTGATGGGTCGGTACAAAGGTTGACGGTTGATATGATACTACAGACGCGGCCGTATATAAACATCACCAACATAAATCGAAGAACTCCCGGTAAAAATAGCCATACATGCAATATCGGGGCAGAGCAACCCCGCGTATCGTTTCTAACGTTGTCTGTAGTTGTGTGTTGGGAAGAATGCGCTGCAACTGCAAATATTCCCGACTCGTTTTGGTGTAGACGGTCGACATTAGCAGCACGACCCGTCCATCAAGGTGCGGCGGTGCGGCTCGTACGCTGCATGGTTTTTTACTCGGTTAGACAATAAAACATACTTAAGGACTATAGGCCTTATATCAGAATACACAGCCAGCAACAGAGAAAAATTGCATGGAAGACTCGTACATTCGGCAATAAACAAACACACACACACACACACACACACACACACACACCAAAAGCTCCGTATCAGCGCTTCACATCAGTACAACTCCCAACTACGCGTGGGCGGTCATTTTCCCCGACTACGCTACGTCGTATTTTCCGGAAGTGGTCTAGTGCGCGCGCATCATCGGCATCCAGCAGAAGCGGCGAGAGGGGCGGGCGGCGGAGGTTTCATCCGCCGACGGAGTATCTGCTCTGGTTCTACCCCGGCAATGGGCAAGATAGCAATGACACCTTAAGGTTGTTTAAGGTTGTGGCTTAATAAGGGTTCATACAGGGGAGAAGTAGGGTGGCTACCGTGTTGCGTTTCATTTATCTACTAACAGAAAGTCAGAATATCGTAGCGGGCCTGCTCAGAAAAGAAATCCATCCAAAGACACAGGATGTTTGTGTATACCAACCTAGAAATTAGTTACGTGCAGCTCTACACAGTCTGAGTCCGGATTTGGAAGCCAAGCGGGGCGACACGCGGCTCTGTGTGCAACTAGACGGCTCGGTGATCTCGACTATACCGACGAGGAATAATATCAACACACGATAGTACTTAAAGATAGTGTTCAATTCGAATCGACGCCCGTTTAGACGACAGCATAAACCCGCGACCCCACGAACGCTGACGGTCGTGAGCCTCCACTTCCGCACGACCTGCTGCAAATCGCAGCAGTACGAATCTCAGGTAAAGCCTAAGGTCGCTCTCGCTGACAAATATCATCTTTTGTTCGAAGGGCCGAGACCAAACCGAAGCTGGCGCCGTATGCGTAAGCACTGAAGCCGTGCGCACCGACGAGAGAGCTGCGAAAAGGTTAAACGGCGAGGTTGCGTCTGGTCTGCGCCGGCGAAGTAGAACAGCGGTTGGAGGGGCGGTAGGGGGGCGCACCGGAGCAGGCATGACCCTCGTCGGTGCGCAGCGCTTCCAGATGAAAATTTCGCAGCACTCGTGGGCGGGGTGAAGCAGAGTGCTGGGAGGACTGCGCGAAGACCTACACTCCTCCTACAAAGAGTGTCTACCTGGTTTGTCGCAATCACTGTCGCTCGGGCCCTCGTTTTACTTCATCTCATTATTTTTTTCTGGCCCTCCCTCTGACTCCTCGTGCGATGAGAGATCGTCAGTAACGTACATGTACGATTGAATAATCCTGGGCAAGAATTGATTCATTGCTTACAAGAAGAACCAGATGAGCACGGACAGGGAAAGTGGGAGGGGAAACAAGAGGACAAGAGTGACAAGAGGATCACGGAATCCAAAGCACAGCAAAAGGAAAGCACTAAGGACACACTACATTGTGCACAAACCTAGGAGATTAATAGGCAAGAATTGAGCAGCTTAAGATCTCATCTTTCGCGGATGGTGGCAGAGTTCACCTAAGAACCGGCCTTAGGCTGTGTACAGGTAAGAGACAAGCAGGGAGGGAAACCCTAACTACTAATCCTGGGCAAGGCGCCCCAAAAAACGATGTTTTTATTTGGTTATCATTTTATTTATATATTCCGTGTCGCCTCTATTTCATATTCGTATGCTCCTCGGGCTCTGATTTCGTGGGGTTTTCCTAGTCATATTGAGATGAAGTAATGGTAATAATCATCTCGGGCATTCCCGCGGGGGCCGTTGCAGGGTTACACATTATGATTCAATTTCGTACGCGTGTATTTCCCACAGCCCGTCGTCTTGCCCGCATTCATGCCATGCATGAACGTTTCCTCCATCATTGTCCTGCATGCGGCGGGGATGTTATTGAATCTATAGAACATATTTTGCTTGAATGCCCACGTTGGGAATACCTCCGTCGCAATTTTGGGGCGCTGGCCCCAGAGTTTAATGGTTTTGTGCGTCGTTTCGCTACATCCCCCGAAGATATAATTATGGTCAGATTGATTTGAATCTAGAGGTTTGCATATCCAATATCATGTGTACGGGACAGTGACTCTAGCGGTTACTGTTACCGTTAATATCGGCGCGTCTCACCTGCAGGGCAACCACCTTGCCCGAGCAGTTAGACACAGCCAACGACCAACGACTTCCCCAACGGTCAGCTCTAGCTAGCCCGTGCCTTATAAGCCGTAGCTAGCCACGAGCCTAGGCACTCTCTGCTTTCGCGCTCGGCCAATCTAGGCTTCGCGCGAATGCAGTCTCGACTCTAGTAGTCGAGCAGGGTGTCAGTTTTACCTTTTCGTCCCATGCGCACTCGAGCGTCACGCGACACTTCCCCTCGTTCAGCTACGCAGTTCCCCACTATGCAGCCTCAGCAGTCTACGTCCGCAGCAACGGCCGACCCTCACGCTACCACACTCGAACAACGCACAGCCGAACAGATTCGTACGGCAGTTTTGGCATCGGAGCAACGGATTACTGAGCAGTTTTTGGCGGCTAACGCTGCCTTACTCGCTCAGCTTCGGCAGACGACAGCCACACCTGCTACTACTGATCAACAGCAGTCCATTCCCACCGACGCGACCACAGCGACGGAGGGTGGTAAGGAGGCCCCCGAGCCACCTATCGACCTGCTCGACGACGAACCCGACCCCCCCGCGGCCGATTTCGTCGACTTCACCTACTACGGCGAAGTCATCCCAGCCGGCCTCGAACGTCCCCCTCGCGACGTCGACGAGCCACGTCTCTGGACACTCACGGACGACACCGCCCGCGCTCTAAGCGACAAACGCACCCAGGCAGCCTACGACGAGTACCTACACATCGGGTGCTATGCCTTCTTCGACAGCTGCGCCAACGCGGCAATTGGCGAGGCTCTGGACACGCTGTCGCACGGCACACCTTTACCGACAGAGCAGGCGGCAGCGATTGCCCTCATCCGAGCGGGTCATCGCACCCACATGGCGACGGAGGAGGCCGCCCGTACTAGATTGGGCTTCCTCCGCCTCACCAAGGGCGGACAAACGAGCACGGATGCGGACCGCGTCTTTGCCGAACTGGCCCACGAGCGTTTCTGCCGACCGCGCCCTACCGCGGTCTCCGGCACATTGGATGCGCTTCGCCAAGCGTTCGTCGACCGCACGCTGGAAGTCAGCTTACACGCCGCCAACAAGGCCGCCGCCGGAGCTGCCTTCGCGAAAGTCACACCAGACAAGCCGACCGGCCCCGACGCGCGAGCCCGCAAAGCCGCCGCCGACAAACGCAAAGCCGCAACAGCAACAGCAGCAGCGGCCCGCGCTACCCCGCCACCCAAGCCGACCGACCCGGCTAAACCCTCAACCAAGAAATGACGGTGTGGCCCGCCGCGCCGATTCCTGCTCCCCGACATCTTCCTACATGCGCCACCGCGTGCGTCGAAGATGGCGGGAGTGGGAGCGCATCGGCGCGAGCGGCCAAGTCCTAAACTGGATCCGCCATGGCGTCCGCGTCAAATTCAAGCAAGGCCTACGCCCCAAGCCCTTCAACCACGGCATCTCTATGCTCGACGCGACGCCGGCCCAACTCGAGTTCCTAAACTCGGAGCTCCCCCGCTTCGAGGCTTGCGGTGCTTGGGAGCGGGCCGACAACCCTCGCTACGTTTCCCGGATGTTCTTAGTCCCAAAACCCGGGCACAACCAATGGCGTTTGATTATCGACCTTCGAGAACTCAACCGTTATTGCTCAACCTTCACTATGACGTGCGAGACGCTCAAGCACCTCCGTCACCTCTCACGTCCGGGCGACTACTTCGTCTCCCTCGACCTTACCGACGGGTACTACACCCTTGGCATCCGGGAGGAAGACCGAGACTTCTTCACGGTCAACTACCGCGGCACTCTATGGCGCCTAGCATGCCTTCCCATGGGCTGGTCGGGTTCGGCTTACTACTTTTGCAAGCTAACACAGGTGTTCACGAACCACCTACGCCGCCCCCCGCAACCGGTGCCAGCGGCTACTTCCTCCCACAGTCGCCGCCCTACCAAGCGCTTCCTTCGAAACGCGCGATGGCGCGGGATTTGACTGCTCCCCTATATGGACGACTTCCTTTTTCTCGCCGACTCCTACGCGGACGCCCTCCTACTGCGACAGCGCGTCCAAGCCCTCCTCGACACCCTCGGCCTCGAACGCAACCGCAAGAAAGGCGTTTGGACACCGACTCAAGTGGGCGACCATTTGGGATTAACGGTGGACCTCCAACACGGCATGTTTCGCGCCCCGCCCGTAAAACTCCACCAGCTCGCGCGACAAGCCTCGTCCCTACTCGGACGAGCCGCTTCCAACGCCCGATGGCTTCCTACACGCCACCTTGCGGCTTTCGCCGGAAAAGCACAGTTCCTCTACCTCGCAATCGCCCCCGCGCGCTTCTTTTTGCGCGAGCTCCACGACGTGTTAGCCACACGGGTTGGGTGGGGCGGACGCGTCCGCCTCACCCACCAATTACGCCGAGACCTCGAGTGGTGGCGCACGGTCCCCACTCAACACAACGGCCGGTCCATCTACAAGCCTATCGAGACCGCCTACCTCCACGCCGACTCGAGCGCCTACGGTTGGGGTGCCGTTCTAAACGAGGACTCTAACTATCAAGCCCGAGGCTTTTGGAGCGCTACCGACCGCCAACAACACATCACGTGGAAGGAACTTCGAGCGGTGCGACACGCGGTGGAATCTTTTCTACCCCAACTCCGAGGCCGGCAAGTCCTCCTAAACGAGGACAACACGGCTGTTGTCGCCGCCCTCACCAAGCTCACCTCGCGCTCGCCCGCCATGATGGCCGAACTCCGGCGCCTATGGTACCTTCTCGACAGCAACGACATCAACATCCGGCCGCGCTACATCCGCTCAGCTGCCAACATATGGGCCGACGCGCTAAGCCGAGAGTTGGACTACGAGGACTGGCAGCTCAACCCCCGTATTTTTACCCACCTGCAACGCCGGTGGGGGCCTCACACGATCGACCGTTTCGCGTCTATGCTCAACGCGCAACTTCCCCGATTCAACGCCCGCTGGCGCGACCCACTGTGCGAGGACGTCGACTGCCTACACCTCCCCGACGCGGCGTGGGCGCGCGAGAACAACTACTGCAACCCCCCTTGGTCCGCCCTACCGGCGCTAGCCACAAAACTCGAACAAGCTCAAGCCGCGGCGACTGTTATCGCCCCCTACTGGCGAAACAAAACGTGGTACCACGCGTTCGCCCGCTTGGCCACCGAGACCGTACACTTCCCAGCGTCCCGCGACCTATTCTTTCCAGGCAGGCTGGGCAAGCGCGAAGGGGTCGGACCTCCCGCGTGGAGCATCGTGGCCTTTCGGCTAACACCCCCTCTTGGCTCTACACTCGACGCGGTGCGATTGGCCGAGCGATTCGCCCGGACCAATTAAATGCGCATGTACAGCAGGTCCCCCCTCTGCGTACTGGACCGCCGCGCTACGGATTACGCTGTGAAGCAGCACAGTCGCCCTGGTCCACCGATTTAGCTGAAACTTTTCATGACCTCCTAGGATCAGACAAGCTCGGGGTTACGGCGGTTGCCCTACTCAGCAACTCGCTAGCGCCCTCTACGTACGCGAGCTACTAGAGCGCAATCAGACAGTTTTTTATTTTCTGTGCAGAGGAAAACATCGCCCCGCTACAGGCCACACCCGCCACAATGGTCCGTTACACGGCCTGGCTAGCCCTACTCGGAACGGTCGCCGCAAGCTCGCTGCAACCTTACTTCTCCGCCGTTAACAAGTTCTTCCGTGACCACCGGCGTCAACCTGTCGCCGTGGGCGAACTTTTGGCGGACGCCCGCCGTGGCCTCGAAATGCTACAGCACCGCCTAATTCCCACCACCGCTCGCCTCCCGCTACCCGCACAAGTCGCCCTGGACATCCTACACGCCGCCAACACCCTTCACGGTACTTTCGCGTGGACCCCTGCTTCCCTCCCTCAGATGCAACGCTTCAGAGCATGTTTAGCGGTGTGCGTCAATTACATGTTTTTTTGCCGCGCCGAGACCGGCGCCCGCTGCCAGACCGGCGACCTCGTTGTCGACACACCTTCTCAGCAAATCTGCCTATTCGTCCGCAAATCTAAGGGGGACCAGCGCCGCGACGCCGGCGATAAACCGGTCATCGCTATCCCTGTAGCCGCTAACCCCGTCTTGGCAGCCCTGATCGACTACTACACGGAGCAGCGCGCGACATTCTGCCGCAAATTCTACAACGCACCGCCCCCGCTCGCCTTTTGGAGCTTCTCACCTTCGGAACCTTCTACCGATTGGGGCGCCGCTCCCACCATCTCCGCTTGGCTCACCCTCGCCCTCCGCGCGGCCGGCTCATCCGCACCCACCGGTTTCAAGTGGACGTCGCACAGCCTACGGAAAGGCGCGGCGTCCACTGCCAGCTGCATCGGCGCGCCCCTCCCCGTAATCAAATTTATGGGTGGATGGGCCAAGAACAGCTCTGTGACCGAAGGCAAATACATTGACCCAACCATGACCCCAACACCTGCTGCTTGGCGGTTCTTCGGCTGGCTCACTCCGTCCCCCCCGCAACACTAATTCTGGCTGTGCAAGCCTTTGGCTTTAGGTTACTGGCAAAACGTGCCCTAGGGTAAATGGTCAGATTGATTTGAATCTAGAGGTTTGCATATCCAATATCATGTGTACGGGACAGTGACTCTAGCGGTTACTGTTACCGTTAATATCGGCGCGTCTCACCTGCAGGGCAACCACCTTGCCCGAGCAGTTAGACACAGCCAACGACCAACGACTTCCCCAACGGTCAGCTCTAGCTAGCCCGTGCCTTATAAGCCGTAGCTAGCCACGAGCCTAGGCACTCTCTGCTTTCGCGCTCAGCCAATCTAGGCTTCGCGCGAACCCACCCACCCATCCCTATAATCCTGCGCTAATCGACCCCCAGACCCTGTCTGTGGGAGTCTTTTGGCCAAATTGTAAGCAAGCTGACATCTTTGGCAAAACGTGCCCTAGGGTAAACCTTACTTTTAGGCGGTGTCCCCCCTTCCCTTCATGGCGCCACCCATTTTACAGGAAATGGGAGGTTTTTCCAGTTATGGCGCCAAGCCCTCCCTCATATTGCTTTCTTTGTAGTTCATATATCGCACTCCCGAAATGTTTTGCTCCGTGAGATGGGCCTTGATCCTTCTCGCATTCCTCGAATGGGTCGACGCCCGGACGGGTAGGGCAGACTATTCTTGGTCAGTGCCGGGAATGCATTCATGTTTGTTTGCATGTCACTAGAAGGTTTTAGTTGGTGAAACTCCAACACTGGCCGCGTGTGGGGTTAGCGCAGTACGGTACGGTTCTCGTACAATGGTACTTAATGCACTCACACGAGCGTCGCCTACCCGGGAGCATGATCGATGATGAGTTGAGGTTTGTTTCGAACTTCTGCTCTCAGTCATGCTTGCAAAACGCCGCATGTAGAGGGTGGCGGTGCGGGTTACCTGCCAATCCCATATCCATGGGGCGCAAAAAAAAAAGAAAAAAACAAGAAGGGAAAGAAACCCTAGCTACTAATCCTGGGCAAGGCGCCCCCAAAAAAGATGTTTTTATTTGGTTATCATTTTATTTGTATATTCCGTATCGCCTCTATTTCATGTTCATATGCTCCTCGGGCTTTGATTTCGTGGGGTTTTCTTGGTCATATTGACATTAAGTAGCGCTAATAATTTGAATATTACTTTGGTACTTGGCCCTGGGACCCTAATGTGCAAAAAGTGTAACACTTTTGGCAAACCGAGCCTCCACCTGCTTTGTAAACCTCCTTTTTTCTTCTTGCTTGTATAGTGGTTTCCATCTCATCTTTCGCGGATGGTGGCTAAGTTCATCTAAGAACCGGCCTTAAACTGTGGTTTCCAGCTCTTTTCTTTCTTGTATTTCATATTACTCCTGCAATAGATTACAAATCGAACACGGTTTTTCCAACCGCCCCTAGTATGTGAGATTGGCAGGTAAGCCCGCACCGACACCCTCTGCGGGCGGCGTTTTCCGAGCACGACTGAGAGTAAATAAGCTTTTCAAAAACCTAAAACTGATTATTACAGATCATACTCCCGGCTAGGCGACGCGCCCGTCTGAGTGCACAACGTCTCATTGCACGAGAATCATAGTGCCGTACTATTGTGCTAACCCCACATTGAGGTCAATGTTAGAGAGTTTTAACAAGAAAAATCATTCCAATAACATCATCTAAACAAGAATGAACCCATTACCAATACTATCAAAGGAAAATCGGTCCTACCCGTCCAGGGGTCGAGTAATGCAAGATTGCGATGAGGAGCAAGGCACATCTCACGGAGCAAAACATTTCGAGACTACGATGCATAATCTACAAAGAAAGCTATATCAGGGAGGGCATGTCGCCATAACATGGAAAATCTCTCATTCCATGTAAAATGAATGGCACCATCAAGGAAGGGGGGGACACCGCATAAAAGCTATGCAATTTTATCTTGTTATAGGAGATAGATAACTGATAACTAAGTACGGAAACCTTAAACTCTGGGGCTAGTTTCCCAAAAATACGACGGTGGCACTCTCAAATACTGGGAGTGGATCCGGTTCGTTCCGAGCAAACACGTCCAAATTTCAAACCCCGAAACTGCCACGAATTGTGCACGAAAAGCATACGCTTGGTCTTGGATCTACTCAGACCCGTGGGTTCGAACCCCACTTTTCTTAGCCGGATCCACTCCCTGATTGTCCCAATACGGGCATCCAAGCATGACATGTCCTATGTACTTAGGCACATCCCCGCCGCATGCCGGACGATGGCGAAAACGTCAAGGCATGGCATGAATGCGGGCAAGGCGACGGATTGTGGGAAATACATGCGTACGAAATTGAATCATAATGTGCAACAATGTAACGGCTCATGCGGGAATCCCCGTGCCGTATTTTGGTGATGCGCATGTTACAAACGAAGGCGGGGAATAAATACTCAAGGTCTTAGTACATGGCGAAAATGAAGTCTCGAATAAATTCAATACCGCTATTTCAAATAGGATAGAAGCATCGCGTGGTTGCAAATACCTCCATGCGTGTGGGACGCGTACGCCTTGGGCGAATTCCGAGCTTGCCCTAGCAAAACGATCCAGCCACTTAGCGTACGGTCCTTGTTAAACTGAGGCTTATGGTTACACGGATAGCCAAGCCGGCCCCACAAAAGGGCCATATGTGTTGACAAAAAGAGTGAGTATGAACGATACAAAACATTGAAGGTCATTAAGCCTTCAGCAACGCTTCATCATCTTGTCTATCACAACACACGCCTCATTGTCTCTACTAGAAACAAGCGCCCACCACATGGCAAGCACACGCCCACAATCATTGTAAGCCCTTAGATGCTCTTAGATCTAACGCTCAACATCCTGCCACTTACAACACTCGTATCCATTCGTGTTTATCATTTTATAATGCTGAGTCATAACAACCCTTTCACGATAGCACACGCTCAACAAAGCAACATTGCTTAGTAGCAACTTGATTACTTAACAACACAATGTTGCTCAACACTCCCCCTTGCTACTCAAGCAAACCCATGATCGCATTGCACAACTTCTTGTGCCTCACACTCACCAAGCATGTTAGCACATCAAAAAGTATGTCCTCAATTGCGCAATATTGGACGTCGATGTCGCCGCTCTCCGCCTTTGTCGCCGCATGGACCTCGATGCTATAGGTGTCACGATACCAACGCCCTTAGATTGGCGCTACGCATTTCGCCACCTTTATAGACCGTGCCACTCTTTGAAGCCGCTAAATCTTCCAACTCGATGCACGTCACTTGTGCCTTAGAGATAAAGTAGCACACTCTTGGCATGCTCCAAATGTGAATGGTTTAATAAGCCATACTCCTCTAGCCACACAATAATCACTTTGTTTCAGTTTTCTAGGAGTACGCTTCGCAACGTAGAGGGTCTTTTGAAGGAGACACCCAAGCTCTGCCCCGTTGCCGTCGGCACTGCGGAAGCCTTCCTCCTACGTTGGTTGCATATGCGAAGTGTGATCGCGCCACTATAGCTTCGGCCCGAACGGGTATCCCCGGCGACGGAAACTATTTTTGACATGCCGCACATATACTTGTTCATTTTGTGCTGTATTCATGCTCTTACTACCAATACCATGTAGGTTTCACCAAACACGGTCTCCTCAATTATCGTATTGTTGATCCTCTCAGACAAGTGTGTGGTTATTAAAACCCCACCTCCCCCCCGTGAGAGTTTTGTACTCACGAGTACTCAATGGGAGTCTGTTGGAGAGCAACCTGCGTAACTATTAACTACGGCTAATGCAGTGAGAATTCGCGAGAGCGTAAATGTTGCAAATTAGCTAATGTAATTAAAGAAAGAATAGACGAAAACCGACTTGTCTCCTCCCTCCACTGCTCTGACGTGAGTAGCCCAACATAGCTCGCCTTTAGTCTTTAAGCGTCGCGCGACCCTTGGTTAAACGTCACATGCGACGTGTTGGTGTCGCTTCGGACAAACTTGATCCGGCGCATCTTGACTCTTAGAAAATGACACCGCTAATTCGGTGTCGCAGCCATCCTCCCGAAAAATGATGTGGAAGGTGGGGTCTAATCTTGGGCCGTGACACGCCTACAAGGAGATGACGGACTCACCGGGTAACGAACTCGCGACTTAATGTGTATTAGGCGTGAGCTTCACGGCGTCGGAAAAGTAGAGCTTATAATTGCGGCCCATTCCGGATATAATATACCAAACTGCAACACGCGGGGGTCTGCCTTACGGTCTCGTCCAAGCCTAACCGTCGCTCATATTACCGTACTTGAACCGGCCAAAACCGCTTTGATACAAGGAACCGATCGATCGAAGTAAATTTCCATGCAAGAAACGTCAGGTTGGGTCATGCCAGACGGCGGTGCAAGGAGTTCAAAGTTTGTGAAATTAGAGAAAGTAACTAGCGGTCTTTTAAATGACATACACGAGATGACAATCAAGAGAATGCCGTTATTTTTGTCCAAGCCAGTGTCCAAGTCGCGAAAAGTCGGAACTATATCTTCCTCGAGTCGGAAACGTCGACGGACGACTATAATAGCGCGCAGTGCTAAGGAATGCTTCGATTATTAGGCGCTCATGCGGCGCACTCACGACCCAAGGCTGACGAATGCTTATGTCTGCTCAAAGAATAAAAAGCTTCTCGCCGCCGAAAAGCAGCAAAGCTCTGCGCTCATCATCTAAGCTCCACTGATCAAGCTTTGTTGCCCCACATCTCTTGGTAGCGCTGCTCATGCGCGCGAATGGCGGCCTTGGCGTCGGCAATGCCCTGCATTCAATGCGCCCGTCGGTTAATAAGTGGCCGTTGAAGTCAACATTCTGAGTTTGCATTAGTATGTGTTAGTAGTGGCGCAAGCACTACTAAATTCTTCAGTCATGCAAGCATCTCATACAAAAGGGGGTTTAGGGTTTTTGATATTCGAGGCCGAACGAAAGGGACCTCGCCTGTTTTGCGGGTGGGTAGACGGGGTCGATGGAGAGCGCCGCCTTGTAAGCCTTCAGAGCTTCGCCCGCCTGACCGATCCCCACGAGCGCGGCCCCCTTTCGACAGTATCCCTTCGGCCAAGCGGGGTCCATCGCCACCGCCTTCTCCGCGTCCTCTAGCGCGCCCTCCCACTGCTTCGCACCCGCACGTGCCGCGGAGCGGTTGCTACGCCCCAAGCAAAAGCACAAGGTCAGCCACATGCCCATGACAAAGGAGCCGAGGTAAGTAAAGAGGGTTTTGAGACTTGGAGAGGTTGGATTAGGTGGTTAACGGTCTAGCCCTGACTTGTAAGTTTCCTGTCTGGCATTGTTGGGAGGGCCCAGAGACAGCAACCGGCGCATACGGTACTTGCTGTAAACCGGCGCATACGGTACATGTTGTAAACAATTTCAATTTCAATTTCAGGGTTTTGGGACAAAATAAGCCCTAAACTATACCCTAATGTTAGCAGACAGAGAAAACGACAATGAATCCGCGCGCACGCTGCTACTGCCCAGAATTTCAGCATCCAAAACGAGGCCCGCCGTATGAGAAGCAGCCGAAGCACCAAGGTATACTGTAAAAGAAAACCCTTCGACAGAGAGACGAATGCGAACAATACATATAAGTCGAGAACGCAGCGATATGCTTGTACCTGTGCAGCACCGCCGTACCGCCGCCAAGGTTTATCGCCGTGCTGTATTGCGCCGCCGCCTTCGTAAACTCGCCCCGCTTGAACGCTTCGTTGCCGCGCTCCTTTGACGCGGCCGCCAGCGACGACAGTCGCTCCGCCTCACTATCCCCGTCTCCTTCTCCGTCAGCCACTCCCGCCCCGCTCTCGGCGTCGCGCCCAACCATGTCTTCAACACCAGCCCCCTCTTCCGCAGTCTCCTCCTGTGCAACGAGTTACACAAGGTAAACCATTAATGACCACCACCGAGCCCTCGACGCCACCAGAATTTTGTTCATGTCGATGGTATCGATACATCAAAATAAATCAATATCGATGGTCGTGATATTCGCGAGCGACGACATTCATGGTATCGTTGTCACACACAACAATGTCGACGCTGGCGGCACTGTTGCCCATATA